>CANUEX010042439.1:0-64996 GCA_948099535.1 Jatropha multifida | reverse complement strand
ATTAAATTGATTGAATCAAATTGTTAAATGAATCAATAAAACTCACCTTCAAGCACAGTTCCAAATACAATGTTCTTGTTATCTAATTGTGGACAAGGAGCAGGCCCTGTAGTGATCAAAAACTCCACATTCCTATAATTAGGATCAAGCTTAATGTCATCTTCGTCATCATTTTCCGATAAACACAACGACACAATCCCTGGCCTTGAATGCGTAAGCTTAAAAGCACTAGAATCAACAGTCTCTGTATTTCTCACCAATTCCGACGGAGGCCTCACCTCGCCTTTGTCTCTCCTTCCTTGCCGTCCGGCCAGGAAAAATTGACCTGGAAAAATTTTATGAACCAGAGTGTTCTTGTACGAAGCGGTGGTGCACATGGTCTTGAAATTAGAGACTGTGAGAGGCATCAGATGTCCGTACAGGCCGAGGACGACGCGTCCGAGAGGGGCCGATTCGGTGCAGAGTGTGGCGATAGTGTCGGAGAGAGTACGGTCAGGGCGGTAATAGGTAGGGCAGAGAGAGAAGTCCACGAAGACTCGGTCGGTTATGGTGGCATGGGAACGGTAGAAAGAGGAGAGAGGGAAGTAGACAGGAGGAGAGAGCGGCGGCTTATGGCGGTGGTCGTGGAAAGGAGTGGAGGAGGGGTTACAGCTGAGGCCATGGAAGTGAGTGGACATGGTTTGGTTGAGGAGGGAAGGAAAAGTGACTAATAAAAAAATTTGGTGACGTGGTAGAAGTTAACGATTCTTTTTAATTAAATTTTGTAAATAGTAAATGACTTGTCGTTTGAGACAGAAAAAAAACTGTCGTTCTTTTAATGAAACGCCCGTTTTGCAAACGTTTTATGGTCTCCGAAAATTTGACGACATTAGGCTACCGGCCAATGAGGCTGCTGACTGCTTAGATTGGAGCTTCTAGTAATCTATTGTATATTTAGATTTAGGTCACATATTTCTCAGACATAATTTACAATTTTAGGTTTTTGATCGATTTTAACAGGAACTTTTAACCAAAAAATGAATTTAGCTTATTTTTTTAAAGCTTTCGCTGAACTGCAGTTAAATTCAGAGAACAAACTAAACATTATAATATTTCTTTATCTGCATATTTGATCAAACTGCACAAAAAGGTGTTTGCTTCTGCAATTGAATGTTTCTTTTTAACACGGTTTAAATTAAAATCTCTGAAATTTAATATGCAATTTGTTCTATGAGTTACAATGTTTTTCTTTTGTCCAGACTCAACTGTGACAAACCTATAATCTTCTGTAAACTGGTATAACGAGGCCCCCTTAGGATCTCTTTTGCTGGTTGATGAGTCACCGGGAATCGTTACAGACAAACGACGATCTTTCCATGCTTGCTTCGTGGGGAACAGAAAATTCCTGTGTTGAGAACAAGACATAGAGCAAACACCTTTTAACTTGTGCACTTCACACTCACAGTTATGGTGATATGGTCTTCGCTCAATCTCCAAATCATGCATTGATATGCACCCATCAAAGAGAGCACAGAGCATTATCTCAGCTGCTGTAATGGACATTTTCTTCTTTCTCTTCTGTGGTCTTTCTTGATTCCTTAATTTTGATAAAAAAATGGAAACTCTGAAGATAAAATAACGTGCAATCCTACTTTTCTTTTTGTTAAGTGAAACTTTTGATATTGATAATTGGTCATTAATGTCATATTTTTTATATATTTGCAGCTTCAAGAGCATGAGCTATTGTGGATTAATGTTGAAGGTATAAAAGTTTGCCTAATTGGAGAGTGAAAGTGACTCAACTCAACCAATATATAAAACTTGCATAAACACTCTTTAGTATATAAAAATAAATAAATTAACAGTGCAATTACTCTTTGGATGGCTCATCAACAACATTCAGTAGCATTAGTTTTACTGGCTGTAATAGACTGCTTTTTTGGGATTTTACTCCTTTTGAAGATGATTTTACTTCAGCCAAAATTAACAATTGTATTATGTCTTCAGAGCCCAGCATGAGTATTCTTGGTATAGATAGTTTATATAAAAAATGCTCCAGTAGTTATGGTTTTGACAAATCCCTGCATAAATATCACCAATCAAAATTTAGTCATCTCCTCCATATAAACATGAGTAAAGAAACAATCGAAATCAAAATTGGGGATTACCTTAACGAATCCGATTCTTTTACTTTTAAGTAGGGGATCAAAACGGCCAAAGAATTGCTGAAACTACCTGTCCTTTTCCTTTATCCAGTCGACAAAATTGTCTAGAATCAAGGGCCAGGCTTGAGTTGCATCATAGTTCTCAAAATCTGGAAAGTTGATCTGCATGAATAGAATGAGGATATTCAAGTTTAAAGTGTATTTCAAAATTGATGTACATGAAGCTAAGTAGACAGAATTTACAATCTGTTCTATATTGCACGTTGAAATTGATATTTATTGACCATTTTAGAGCGTTAAATATGTATGGATTGAAGCTTATAAAAACTTAGAACTGCAAAATTGCAAACCTCTTGGAACTTGCTATCCATTGATTTGCGCAAGAGAGAAAAATATAATTTACTTCAAAGGGAAAAAAAAACCCAAAACAGTAACCCTTTAGAAAATTTCTTGCAATTTATGAATATATAGATATATGGAACAATCATGAGTTCGAAATTCGCTAGAACCAATTTGACCAAAACTCCATGCTCCAAGAGTAAGAAAATGAATAAAACCATTGCATGAGAATTCAGGTAAATATTAAAAGTACAATTATAATTGTGATTGTGAACAATATAAATTTTAACTAGTTTCCTACAGGCCCCTATAAACCTAACCACAACAGAATGCAGGAAAATTCAGCTACTTCAAGAATAAGAAAGGCATCTGCGACAACGGCTGCAGAAGCATATGACAGACAAAATAACCAAATACCTCCTTGCAAAAACGAAGAAAATTCGTCCATTGGTCCAAGTTAATCACCTTGTAATCACTTTGGATCTGTCAGAAAACCAGGTAGGCAAGTTTTAAAACATATCTTTGGATATTAAGTCCAGTTAACAAACTTCAGCAGAGATATCAACCACCTACCTTTAGATACTCTATTAATGAATCAATCTTAGAACGAAATTGTGAACCGAGGACAAGATCCAGTAACTCACAAATGCTCTCAATGTCTACACTTTTTTGCTTCTCTTCTAAGACAATTAATGATGAAAAATTAATTGAAGTATCGCAAATAAATAAAAGAAAGGATTCACTAGACGTGATCATGAAAAGCAAAGCAAATCAATTGAAATACAGAACAATCTTGTCACTATTAAGTTTACCAGTTAGGCAATATCGAAATGCATAAGAATAGAAATCCTCAAAGTTTCCTGGTGTCCCCACCTTTTAACAATCACAAATACAAAATCAGTAACAAACCCAGTTTCTACCAGCCAGCATAAGACATAGGATTGTTTCAGTAACTATTCCAGACAAGTATAAAGTACCTCTTTCTCCAGTTCTGGGAGTGCTTTCTTTAGTTTGTTGAGAGTATCAGCGCGAAGAGCCTTCAGCCCTGTCCGCCACTCTTCCTGATAAATGAAGAGTAACAGAAAATAACAAGTTAGAGAAACAAAATCAAACAAATTCGTGTACAATTCAATTTGGTCAAACAGCTGATTCTAAAGTGTCTATAAACCGAAGATTTGAGTACATGGCAAAGTGTCCTTAACTCTAATTTCCGTACGTATCTTGATAGTATGATATATTATGCATGTTTGCTTAAAAATATGCAAGTAAGAAGGCTATTTTTCTTATTCCTTGGGTTGCAATTCCACTTATAATACTCCTTTCACCATCTTTATAAAAAAGCATTTTTCATGGTGCCTCACCCTCTTTAACTCATCAATATACATTTGGCCATACCATATGCTTTATATTGAAAAGGCACAATATAATTATCCAAATAACAATTTTTAAATACAGCAGCATCAAATATTTAGGTATAATATTTATGCTTACCTGGGTAAAATAACCCTGCTTTTGAGCTTTCATTTTCCTGAAGTATACAAACAAAATATTTTGGTTTTACTTAGAAACAAATGATGTTTAGAAACAAATTATAATGAAATTCGAATTGTTCACATTCCAACATAAATATCATACCAAGAAAGCATCAGGATCCGAACATCAGTGTGTTCAACTTTCAAATCCGAACACAAAGCCTCAATTCCTTCAGGACTGGTTGGAAAAACATAAGAGCATAAGATATTTAACAAGCACGTTTAAAGTGAAAGCCTGATGTATACCAAATCAATGCATATTCATATACAGTTGCATCAAAGTCCAATTTTAGTATACAATTAACTATAGACCTAATATGTAAAACTGCACCTAAGCTTTAGGAATTTATCTTAATGCCACTCTAAAGTTTTTGAGTCTTTAATAACAATCCTGCACCTTGGATTGATAGGTGCAATTTTGAGTAACAATAAAGACCCGTCTAAAAGTAAGCACCTTCATGAGCATGATAGGTCTTTCAAAAACTGTAGGGTATCACGCAGGTAAAACCTTAAAATTTAGACACTATTTTATGCAGTAGGCATTAACTATAGAAAATTTTTTTGCACGTTTGAAACAGTAATGACTAGTTTCCATTAAAGGAAAGAACAGGAAAAAACGTGTTCTTTGACCATCTCTTCCTGTACAACATGAAAAACCCACAAATGATAGTTTTAGCAAATAATGGCATGCTTTTCAGATGTAATTCAAACGGGTATTTTTTCAAATCAGTCAAAGATAAAATAGAAACTTCCACTAAAAAAAAAAAAAAAAGAAACAATCAAACAAATTATGCCTCCTTGAAAACAAAGTAAAGTGCATATGAAAAATAACATAAGTAGAGTAAATTTGTGAAACAAAGCAATTATTAGAGAAAACTTACTCAATCATGCCTAATGAGGCATTTGCATAAGAATTAAACAGGCTGTCTATCCGCTCAATGTCCTTTGATTTGACCTTACCTGAAATTCCGTAAAGACCATATCTTATGGTTACAAGCTAGGCAGTATATGCTCAAAATGAGGATATCACCTGAATACGGCTAATAAAATTGGAACAACCATTAAGAAGATTAATCAACATTCAATAACCTTGCTTACATTCCTTTGCTTAAACAATACTCACTGATTTGCATTATTGCCCGCCAATCTAAACATAACGGAAATTACATAATGTTTCCACTAAAAAAGAGAGAATTAATAGTTACAAACATCAAGTAAAAGCAACGCATGACTATCTTGCCAACCAACAAAAGTAACTCAAAAACACTTTCCTAAGAGCAATTAGCTTACGAGAAACAACTGCATTATAACTAAAGGATTATCAATCATCAAAGTTCCGAACTTTAGTTTAATTTAGAGTTAAGGATTAAGCTACAGAAATAACGAACTTTAACCTAATCTTTTATTAGAAATTGCAATTAAAATAAGACTCTGATTCACTGTTTCTCTAGTAAATATTTCAATTAGGGAAAATTCTGCCTCCACAAGGCTGAAAATAATACAATGAAAAGGAAAAAATTACAATGAATTAAATAACTTTTATAATATCAATGATAGATATTTCAAATAACAGACAATCTGACACTAAAACAATTCAAAAATTAGGAAAAAACGATGAAAAGGTAAATCTTCTAAGAGTTATTCATACATTCAAGGGCGATCGCGCGAAATTTACAAAATGATTTTCAGATTTCGAACTTTCCATTGTATTATTTAGTTAATTTTTCTCGTCAGATTAAATCGTCAAATTTTTAGACCTCTTGCTAATTTTGCTAATATTCCCGCGATTTCTCGGTAACCAAACAGCGCAAAAGGATTATAAATTGAAAAAATAAAAGCAAATAGAAATAGAGCACGTACCAGCACGAGAGTTAGCAGCTGATGTGACGGAGGAGGAGTTCAGTGGGGCCGCTTTTCTCTTTGATGCGCGAGGCATTTTTTGTGTTAGACGATAAACAACAACCGCTGGATTTGATGACGACAATCTAGATTTAGTCAAAAACCCAAAACCCTAATAAATTATGAAATCTGAATTTAATAAAAAGACTATTGTTTTTTTTTTCAATTTCTATTTCGAAAGCCAAAAATCTGTTGTCGTTTGGAAGACGAGTGAGAATGGACAATACCGAGTACCGATGGCCTTTTATAGAGTTCACTCCGGGCCTTGCTGGGACATAACGTCATAGACCACTCTCGCGCGTGCGCACGCGCGAACTCCATGCAGCAGTACGCCTGAACTAAATTAAATAATTATAACCCATCAAATTATATTTTTACCATATTTTGATTTTATATTATATAGTATAACATAATGGATAAAATTAAGCAACTTTTATTTTTCTAACCAATAAAATTAAAAATCTTGACGATATTATATTATTACTGTGTTTAATATATACTTCATTTAGTGTACAATATAATTTATCATTTTTATTCAATATAATTTGAACTTAAAAAGAAAATTAGTATGACTAATCAAATTTAAATTATCTTTGTTTATTATTTATTCAGCCACTAAAATTAAAATTCTTAATGATATTATATTTATACCATGTTTAATATATACTGTGTAACATAATTTATTAATTTATCTAATAATTTAGATTTAAATAATAAATTAATATATCTAATAAAAATTAAATTTCTATTAATTTTTCAACTAATAAAATTAAAATCTTTAATTATATTCTTGACAATCTAAAAAGAGTATTTTTGGTGATTTCAATGTTTCCTCCTCATTCGTAGATTTATATATAGTTACTAAATTAATATTAATTATAAATTATAAATAGTTATTTTTCTTGAAAAACTAACCATTATTCTTGATTTGTATTATTTTTTCCTTTTTGCGAAAATCTAGCCATTATTTTTATAGATCAATATATTTTATTATGTTTTTATATAAATTTATTTATGCAATTTCATTTGCAAAATAAAAAAAGTGATATTAGGAAGTCAAAAAGTCAATTCAGCCGAACATGGTTCAATTGTTTCATTCGGGCCATACATCCATCTCTTTAGGCCCGTATTGAGGTCCAAAACTTTATAACCAGACCTAATATCATATTGGGAAAATGACGTCGTTTCGTCTGTTCTCCACTGCTATAAAAGTACCAGAATATGCAATCTAGGGTTTTTGTCGCCAGGGTTTCCCATTCACAGTTGCAGCATTTAGCCTCAGAGCTCCAAAGCAGCGAAAATGGTACTTCTTCTGACTCGTCATTCTCATAGAAACTTAGATCTATAACTGATCGATTGTGTATTCGTTTAACTTGCATAAAAACATGGTGAAAATAACATAACAATCTCACACTCTTATCCATAGTTATTTATTGGTATTTATATAGCTCTGATATGGTGCTTTTTATTTGTAGCCTTCACACAAGACTTTCATGATCAAGAAGAAACTGGCGAAGAAGATGAGGCAGAACAGGCCAATCCCTCATTGGATTCGCATGAGAACTGACAACACCATCAGGTACTTACATTTATATGTAAATATGTGCGTTTTTGAATTGAATCTTCGATCATTTGTAGGTTTAGTTGATGCTGGTTTTCTTTTCTCTTTTGTAGGTACAATGCTAAGCGCAGGCACTGGCGCCGTACTAAGCTAGGGTTTTAAGGTGGAAGAGATTGTTCAAGTTTGAACACTTTTTTAAGTGTTTTGATTTTTTTTTTGCAAGACTTGAAACAAGTTTTACATTTTGGTTGGAACTCCTAGAGTTATTTAGATGGGATTTTAATGAGATTGTTGTTTATTATTTCTGTTTATTTTGATATTCCAAATCTGATTTAGTTTCAGTTTTCCACATTATCTATTTTCCTTCTATTTTATGTTTTTCATTTTGCTGTTTGTTTAACTTGGTTCTGCCTGTTTAAGTTTATTAATATTTGTTGGAGTTGTGGTTTGGAAGTAGAAAGCCGTCTGAGGTCAGATGTTACTTTAATGTTGAACGCTGGCCAGCTTGGGTCATACACACCTTTGCAGATTGGATTAGCAGTCAAGTTTCCTAGCTTTTTCAGCAACTATTGTTTGGGTGTACCAATAATTGTTATATGTTGAAGGCATTCTTTTCACCAATGCAATTAGTGTAAAAAAATTTCTCATGGATTACCGTGGTAGACATGTTTCTTTTGTGAATTTTATTGCTCAAGTCTTTTAAAAAAGAAGCAGATGGTTTCTAGATAAAGATTTAGGCTTCATTTCTTATTAAGAAGTTTGGTGTTTATTAATCCAAAAATTTTGAGACTTGTCTTTTACTGGGATTGTATACTGGGTGCCTAAGTCACGATAACTTGATGACAGTACTTGGACATTGGCCAAGCGCTGGTGAAGATGTGCTTGTATTGAGCAATTTAGGTTTTGATTTTGTGATGAATGTTCACCTAGAATAGTTGAATGCTTTGGTGTTTACTGTTAAGATAGAATCCTCAGTGCAGAGAATTGGATGTAGTTTAACTTGAGCAGTATATATGTCTATTAAAAGAACTAGGTTAAGGATAATATAGAACAAGCATCTGCTGTCCAGCTGTGAGCTTTCAAGGCATTTGTATTGTTTGGGGGAAGATAGGTTAATTATGTTGCTGATGAGGGATTGTGATGGTCGGTAACTGATCTGTGTTTTTTGATATAAATTGTTTCTCTTAAAAATCGTTTATTTGTTTTCAAAAGGGGGAGTGGGGAATGCTTGAAGGGATCAAATTGTCATTATTATAAAACATTGGGAAGCTCAAGGATTGTTTGAACTGCATGCATAAACTTTTGATGCCATGTTTATGTAAATGCTTGATTGAAGATGGCATCTTTGACTGCATATATTTCCCTGCTCAAAGAAAGATGAAATTGATACAGAAATGATTGATTGAAGAACTTATGTTTTGTTTTTTTGGCTGAATGTTCCCTTGCTTTGGAATTGTTAGTGGAACAAACTTCAGATCATTAAGATGCTGCACTGTTAATGAAAAAACTGTTTATTATAGGTGTTTTGTCTCTGATTCCTATGCCTATTCAGCAAATACGGTAGTTGGTTCCTAGCTAACTTCTGGTGGTGCTATCTTGTGGGTTTTTGCCTTTTTCCCTTCTGATATCTCGATGCCACCGTTGAACAGACGTTTTGTTAACTTTAGAGTAGTAATTTTGTCATGTGCTCCAATTTGTTGCATTCGACGGAGCAACTGGGGTAGTTTTCAGTTTCCTTGTAATGTAGAATTAACAGTACAAATGCCTCATTTGATACCATTTCCCTAGTCTAATTAACAAGTCAATGTATGGTGAAAGAAATGTTAATACCGGGTTTCCAATTACCAAATTGGTTTAATTTGTGGAATAAGTAATTTCACAAGTTGTCCGCATTACATATCGAAAGGTAACATTTACTATACATGGGTTGCTGCTATAATTTATGATAGTAGTATTAGAAAAATCCATGGTCTTCTTTTAGCCAAACCGTAGCTCCAAAATGATAATGTTTTCAACTATGGTTTCATTTATCAGAAGAAAAGCAAGTTAATTAGTTTAAATTTCATATTCATTACATTGTCTTGTTATAAAGGGCTGGTCAAATGTCCATGCGTTTTGTATCTTGATGGAATCGAAAGATTACCTTATGGACTAATCTCCTTAAAGCCCAATTTCCAACTAAACATTCGAAGAGATGTTTCCTTAATGTTAAGGATGCTATGATCTTTGCATGGGGACTCTATTATTTATTTATTTATTTAATAAAAAAAATCTCACCTCTTTCGTAAATACTGAGAATGAAAAGTTTCAAAAATTCAAAGCTTTTTTATTATAAAATCATTCATTAATTCATTGAGCTTGGGGAGGATTACTACCAGAGATTGATGATTTACTATTATTATTTACTTATTCATTTTTTGCTTTTCCTAAAATCATTAGAAAGAAAATACAATAAAAAATGTAGAATTTTACCATCTAAATTATCTGGCGTTGACTACATAAACTTGAGCGTCAGAAGGGAATAAGAGTCATAGATATGTCAAGTGTCCATCCTTCGTTAATTGTTTCTTGGGATGGCATCCTAAATTTCCTATTAGTATCATCACCGTACGACCGTAGACTTTGGTAAGCCACAAAAGGAAAACAAACCAACCCAACGAACTGCTCAACCTTTCATTGATTCTTCCATTTATACAATTTAGTTCTTAATTATAAAACCAACAAATCCGTCAACATTCAACTGCCCTCTCTCTTCTTCAGATTACAACAAATCTCATTCTTGATTTCCCTTCATTTCTTCTCTTAGTTGTCTCTTTTAGTAGGCCTATGGACGGCAAGGAGGCCTATTAGAAGAGGCGCCCCCCCACCCACCACCACCACCACCATCCCATTTTGTCTATTTTCTTTAACTATGGGTGACATTTCCATGGAACAGATAAAAAATGAGAATGTTGATCTTGTAAGAACTTGGCTTTTCTTCGCGTGTTTGCATTCTTTTGGTCATTCTAGTAATACCCCATTCATCGGATTTGGACGTGAGAATATCAACCGGATAGATTAGCACAAAAACTATAAATTATTGATGCTGATAAAATATAAATCATTAAATAAAAGTGTTGCAGAATATAAGAATTGAAATATTGAGAATATCTCGTCTTGTATTCTCTTCAATCGAGAAATTTTCTTTCCATTAAAAACGATATAATTAAATTGTTAAATGTTGTGTTCGTGTAGGAGAGAATACCAGTTGAACAAGTCTTTCAGCAGCTAAAATGTACAAAAGAAGGGTTGACTACAGCAGAAGGAGAGAAAAGGCTTAAAATCTTTGGCCCTAACAAGCTTGAAGAGAAAACGGAAAATAAATTTCTTAAATTTTTGGGTTTTATGTGGAATCCTTTATCATGGGTCATGGAGTCAGCTGCAATCATGGCCATTGTTTTAGCCAATGGAGGAGGCAAGCCACCAGATTGGCAAGACTTCATTGGAATCGTTGTATTGCTTCTTATTAACTCCACCATCAGCTTCATTGAAGAAAACAACGCGGGCAATGCTGCTGCTGCTTTAATGGCTGGTCTTGCTCTTAAATGCAAGGTACATTGTCTTTCTTTGCACCTGTTTAATGTCCAATTGTCTCTGGTTATTCTTATTCATGCATATTAGGTACTGTTTTTCAGGTGCTCAGAGATGGAAAATGGAGCGAGCAAGAAGCAGCTATTTTGGTTCCAGGAGATATGATTAGTATCAAGTTGGGGGATATTATTCCAGCTGATGCTCGTCTATTGGATGGAGACCCACTAAAGATTGATCAATCTGCTCTAACCGGTGAGTCACTTCCGGTCACAAGATATCCCGGAGATGAGGTTTTCTCCGGCTCAACTTGCAAGCAAGGTGAGATTGAGGCTGTTGTTATTGCCACTGGTGTGCATACCTTTTTTGGCAAGGCAGCTCACCTAGTTGATAACACCAACAATGTTGGTCATTTCCAACAGGTATTTTATATTTAGTTTAGTTGCAAAACAATCTACTTTCCGAAATAATTCTTTTCTTTCAACAAAGGAAAAAACGTTGCTATTTGGGGCGTTCTGTAAATCTCAGTGTCTGCCAACTTTTATTGATCAGGTGTTGACATCCATTGGTAACTTCTGTATATGCTCAATTGCAGTGGGCATGATAATTGAGATTATAATAATGTTCCCAATTCAGCACAGGAATTACAGAGAAGGTATCGACAACCTTTTGGTGCTTCTGATTGGAGGTATCCCAATTGCGATGCCTACAGTTTTGTCTGTGACAATGGCTGTTGGGTCTCACCGCTTGTCGCAACAAGGTGCCATCACCAAAAGAATGACTGCCATTGAAGAAATGGCTGGTATGGATGTCCTTTGCAGTGACAAAACTGGAACTCTTACTCTTAACAAGCTTACTGTCGACAAGAGCCTTATCGAGGTCGGTGATCTAACCCAAAATTTTTTAACATCAAACAATAACAAAATCTTATACAAATTAAGATCATAAAGTTTGTTACTTATTTTAAGTGCATTGGAAAGTGCAGGTATTAGCCAATGACCTTGACAAGGACTTTGTTGTGTTACTTGCTGCTAGAGCTTCTAGAATTGAAAACCAAGATGCTATTGATGCTTCAATTGTTGGGATGTTAGGTGACCCAAAAGAGGTATCTGTAGAGTACTTTTTCATAAACATTAGTGGTTCAAGTTAGCTCAGTTTTTATGAAAATTATTTTTGCTTTCTTGTGATCTTTGTTTAGGCAAGAGCAGGAATTACTGAGGTGCATTTCCTACCCTTCAATCCTGTAGAAAAGCGCACAGCAATCACTTACATTGATAATAATGGTTATTGGCATAGATGTAGCAAGGGAGCTCCTGAGCAGGTGAATTCTCGCACCCGCACATAGATATGTATAAGCATTGTTGAGATAGTATTAAGTTTCTGTTTGGATACACAGATCATTGATCTTTGTGGGCTTCAAGGGGAAATGAGGAGAAAGGCTCATGAAGTCATTGATAGCTTTGCAGAGCGTGGCCTTCGTTCTCTTGGTGTTGCTCGTCAGGTAAATTAGTTAATTACTGCTTAAAATCAAGATGATTAATTATTTTCTAACTAAACATAGTGCACTTCTTTTTTTTTCTTCTGTCAACAGACAATTCCAGAAAAGACCAAGGAAAGTGCTGGAGGACCGTGGGAATTTGTAGGTCTTTTACCTCTCTTTGATCCTCCAAGATATGATAGTGCAGAGACAATTCGTCGAGCACTTGATCTTGGGGTCAATGTTAAAATGATTACCGGTGATCAACTTGCCATTGCAAAAGAAACTGGTAGAAGGCTTGGCATGGGCACTAATATGTATCCGTCATCTTCCCTTCTTGGAGACAGTAAGGATGAGTCAATTGCTGCTATTCCAATTGATGAGCTCATCGAAAGAGCTGATGGGTTCGCCGGAGTCTTTCCTGGTAATAGAATTTTCATTTAGCTATAGTAGCATCACGTCTGACATGCTTACTATTATGTTTGAAGTCTCACATAGACATTAATTCAATGTTAATTTCGATTGATGTAAACCAGAACACAAGTACGAGATTGTCAAGAAACTCCAGGAGATGAAACACATTTGTGGAATGACAGGAGATGGTGTGAATGATGCACCTGCACTAAAGAAGGCGGATATCGGTATAGCAGTAGATGATGCAACAGATGCAGCAAGAAGTGCATCAGACATTGTTTTGACAGAGCCAGGATTGAGTGTCATTGTTAGTGCTGTATTAACAAGCAGAGCCATTTTTCAAAGAATGAAGAATTACACAATCTATGCTGTTTCTATAACAATACGTATTGTAATGGGATTCATGCTCGTTGCACTTATCTGGAAATTTGACTTCTCCCCGTTTATGGTCTTGATTATTGCTATTCTTAATGATGGCACTATTATGACCATTGCTAAGGATAAAGTGAAGCCATCTCCTGTGCCTGACTCATGGAAGCTCCAAGAAATCTTTGCCATCGGCATTGTGCTTGGAACTTACATGGCAATCACCAGTGTCATCTTCTTCTGGCTTGCTCATGACACTCACTTCTTTATGGTAAGTAATCTCTCTATATGCAAGAAATGTACATGTTAGATTAAGAAAAAGGTGGTTTCGTTTCATTAGTTATTAACGAATTGATTGTTCCTTTATAGTCTTGCTTAATCTCGAATGTTATTAGCAGCAGCTTTGCAAGAGTTAGAGAAGATGAACAATCCTTTTATATCTGTAGGAAAAATTTGGAGTGAGGACAATCAAAGGTTTACATGCTGAGCTTACAGCAGCACTTTACCTTCAAGTGAGCATTATTAGTCAAGCACTCATTTTTGTAACTCGATCAAGGGGCTGGTCCTTCTTGGAATGCCCTGGATTCTTGCTTGTTGGTGCCTTCATTGCAGCCCAAATGGTTAGTATTCTTCTTGCCACGAAGGAAGATCATTTGGTTAATCAAGCCAAATTAACTCAGTTTAGATTTATTTGAATATACTTTTATAATATCTAAATCCGAAATTAATAAGTATAATAATCAATTCAAACAGAATTAAATCAGTTTGGTCAATTCGATTCCATTATTTCAAACCAAATATGATATTTTAGGCTTAAAGATAAATTTGGTTAGTTATATATAAGAACCAAATCAAAAACTGCAAACCAAACGATTTTATATATCCAAACCAATCAGTAACCCAATTTCTAAAGCAATGATTCAAATCCAACCGAAATGAATCGTTTAATTCAGTTCTCGGCTTCTAACAGAAAATTGCTGCCCCTACTTGGTGGTACTGTGTTTATAAGTTGTTGATATGCTCTAGCTATTTCCACTTGTCCAATTAATTTAGGTGGCTACCCTAATTGCTGTCTATGCAAGCTGGGATTTCGCAAAAATCCAAGGAATTGGTTGGGGATGGGCAGCACTAATCTGGCTTTACAGTATCATCACTTATATTCCTCTGGATATCCTCAAGTTCATCGTACGTTATGCCTTAAGAGGAAGAGCTTGGGATAACTTGTTAGAAAACAAGGTTTAAAAGACAAAATTATTTCTAATCATACAACTAATCTTCTTTTCATTTTTGCTAATTGAATTCCATTCCTCTGTTTCCAATTTCCAAATAGACTGCTTTCACCACCAAGAAGGACTATGGAAAGAGTGAGAGGGAGGCACAGTGGGCTGTGGCTCAACGCTCACTTCATGGCCTTAAATCGTTGGATGGTTCAACTCATGACAAGGCCATCCATAATGAATTGACAGAGCTTGCAGAGCAGGCAAAAAGGCGCGCCGATGTAGCGAGGTTCAAGCATTATATTTCTCGATCCATCTATTATTCGGTCGTATATGTATTTACAGTTAAAAAATTAATGTGTTTTTCTTTTTTCTTTTTTTTTTTTTGCAGAACATATCCATAATTAACTTGTTTTTGCAGATTGAGGGAGCTTCACACATTGCAAGGGCATGTTGAGTCAGTAGTTAAAGAAAAGGGACTCGACATTGACACCATCCAGCAACATCACACAATCTAATAAGGCATTCAACAATCTAACAAAGCTAGTCCATAATAAAAAGAAGATAGAGCAACTAAGTTTTAGACAAGGGAACTTTTAAGGGGAGAGAAAAAATGAAATTTAAAAATGAAGAAGCTAATTTTAGTTTCTACAAATATATTTTTTTTCTTCTTCAAATGTAATATTTCCTCTACTAATAATTAAGGATGAGATTTGTTGTAGCTGAAGTAGAAAGAGGCACTAATATATTTTTATTTTATATCGATTGTTTATGAACCAGCATCCACCATAGACTATGGATTTCTAAAAACATGGTTATTGAAATTCATTTTTCTTTGTACATATGGAGGTACATTTTCAAGTCATCGACAATTTAATATCTAAATCCTCCTCCCGCTTTCGAAAAAAAAGGAGGTCTGCAACTATCTCAACTGCTAGCATAATAATGACCTGTGACCCACCGTAGCTGAGGAACGCTAGCAAGTATGCAAATTGCAGAAAAAAATTTCAAGAATCATATAACATCAACCAAACAAGACAGAAAGCACTAACAGTCTAACACGCTTATGATAACAGTTGATGCAGAAACCAATAAGAACCCACCATTAAAAGTCAAACAGTGCTTCGCTTCTGATAAAAAACCAAGAGTTTTGACTTCTACAATATCTCTCTTTATACAAATGCTTTTACCTGCGGTGATGCTGTTTGTAACCAGAACCTCACAAGTTTAGACTAAGAAACATCTTGAAGCAGCTAGAACAAAAATGTTTTATAATTGTCAAAACAGGATCACCGCTTGTTCGGTGCTCCCTGATCGTGCAGTTATGTGTGTATCTGAGGGAACCCCAACAAGATAATCCAGTCCCCTGAGATACACCTAAACTCAAAGAATTCACTCCCTTTAGTGACAATTATTTACTAGAAAAAGCATACTTTCAGTTTCATATGCATGCGTAGTCCACTGCTCCATAGACAAATGTCACACAGGAACAATGAAAAGAAAACATACATCTAGTTTCAAATTCCAAGTCTAGATTTAGGGCACCTGACTTGCACAAACAGAAACCTCAGTTCAGCAGTAGAAGCTATAAAATTTGAGTAAACGAAATAACTACATCAATTTGGTGGTTTAATAGACCTAGTATTAATGAGTAGAAGACCTGATACTCAATGGTCAAACTCTATGATATCATACCAGAGGCTGTAATCATTGAATATGGGATGAAGAGCTCTAAACTGCTCAAAACTAAGGACTGATAAACAGAACATCTTATAGTAAATAATCTGCCATCATTAAGCTCAAACAAACAGCCTCTAAATAGAACCTTTACCTCAATAATTATAAACATAAAACAATGGCAGAGTGGACTTGCAGCCACAAAAGTGCTTCAAATGCTGGTCAGCTGACTCAGATCCGATCAGCAAGGTACTTCGCTAGTGAGTTGACTGGCTTAGCAGTGTCAACACCTTCAGTGCCCCTATGCTTAATCTTAATCCGAGCAAGGTAATCAGCTGCAATCCAAGCAAAGCTCAACACTGTTGCATTTCCAGCAGCATCAGGCTCTTGTAACTCCAGAGACTTCTTTATCCATTTGGGATGGTAAGTGACCTGGTACCATGCTGACGCCTTTCTCTCATATAGCAAGTTTTTCTCATCATCTGTGAGTTGCTCAAAATCCAAATCCATCTCCTCAAAAACTTGCCTAAATTCTTTCTTGAGTGCACTATAAGAATGCTTAAGCCTCTCCTTCAGCTCCCCAAGCTTCCTACTATTGCCCATAGGCATTGACCAAATGTGACCGGTGACCAACTCCTCTTCTCTTTTCACTTTATATTGTCCCAGAAGACCCTTCAGCTGTCCATCATATGAGCACTTTTGATCCCAGGCTTCAAGAATGTAATCAACAGATCCCAAAACCTCCAGATTAGTATCATATGGGATACCACCAGATGAACAATTAAGCTCACAAGATGCAGCTGCATCATCATCGCCATAAGCATCTTTAATATGGCGATAGAGTCTTCCCAAAATTTTGGTTGACTTGTATGATTGATACTCTTCTTTACCCATAAAATCGGGATACATTTTGGGTTTCAGGTATTGCGGCATAGTTACAAGTTTCCCAGTCTTAGGAAAGTCAACAGCTGTGGCAGCCAATTCTGCCAGTTTTATGCAATTTTCATCCAGAGCCCCATATTCACTCAAATCAGCATGAACAACATGAGCATTACAGATTGCCCCCAAACTCTCATTTACCATGTTTTTTGCAAAAAAATCTATAATATCCTGCACATTTATTACAGAAGTAATCAGATGCTTTTAAGTGGTAAAATTAGAATTCTAAAACATTGTATTCCTACAACCAAAGAAATAATAAACTGCCCTAGGATCTGAATCTCAGTAAGACTAGCACACTTTTCATTACTGATACTGTCATCTAGTAACGTCATTTTCTAGACAAAATAGAACAAAAATGATCTTCTTCCATCAATTTGCTTTTCTCCTATATCTAAACATTTCACTCAAACCCAAAAAATGAAAAAACAAATGTGGCATATCAAGATGGAGAAATTTTCGGGAACTTCATTTCTTCATTCATAGATTCCAAAATCATGCTGGTAATTGATGCATAATTCACCAGTTTCATGCAATGGCAAATAATAAATCAATAAATTAGTACTATGGTGCACCTAATGTGCAACAAAGGTGGTTGCTTAGTAGATCGCATAATACTACACTAGAGGATTGTAATGATGTCCTGGGTACATGAAAAACATATCACTTATATTTGGTCAAGATGATTTGCAATGCCATCATCTTCCCTAGCAGAAGTTCAATACATTTGCTGTATATTTAAGTCAGGTATCAGTTCACGCAGTACTATAGCGGAGAATAACAGGCAAAAGCTTGTTCCGAAAAGATAAGAAGTATAAATTACCACCAACACCGATTTGTAAAGAGAGCAAAACAAAATTGTCCATTAAACTTCAAAGATAACACTCAAATAGGGCAGAAAAGTACCTGATGACTGACAGGACGACTCAAGAGTTTAGCCTCAGCAGCATCGTATTGCATTGGTGTCCAGCTCTTCCTACTTGGAGGAATAAGGTTTTCATCCCATGTTACAAAGTACAGATCTCCATCCAGGTCACTTCCGGAAGCTTCATTTGTGTGAGGTCTGTCACCCTTCTGCGGAAAAACAAGGCAATCATGCAAATGGCATAGACCTGGAGCATCAACAGCTTCCAGAATCCTTACATCTCCTGGATGAAGACAAGGATTTTTAGCAATCACTACAGTCCCTGTGATTACTTGAAGATTTTTCTTGGTCTCACTAAATCTTGAGCCGTGCTTAGAGAAACAGGTCTCCAAAGATGGGTTGGACACTTGGATAAAGCATTGGCCTTGTTCAAGCACCCCTAGTTCATCCAAGCAGCCCATCAACCATCTCCCTGAGGACACAAAAATTCTGGCCTTTTCTCGGAGGTCCCAAAACTGTGCAGCTCTTATACAAGTTAGCATGCCTCGTAAATGAGGTTCATTTTGAGGCTTGAAACCTGCACTTAACATCAATGCTGCAGTGTTAACTTGCTCAGTACATGATGCAGTAACGACATCAAATGCAACATCAGCATCTGTTAGCATCTTATTCAGTTTGGAGACCATAGCAATCTGCATTTTCCAAAATATTTCATCAGAAACATTTAAAGTGGAAAGCAAGGTTATTATCTGCCTGTTTAAGAAACCAGGCTGAAACCTGGTCCACGAGCAAATCTCTAATGTAGTATGGTTAGACTGGAACTTGTTCATACTCGGCCTCAAAGACAGGCGGATCCCATCACGTTGTGCCGGCCAGCAGGCTACAACTCCTTTACAGCCAGCATATCTAATCTGGTAAGCACAAGGTGGATTAATGTCCAATTTCAATTTTTCAGCAACTTCCTTTGCGAGATCTGGAGTTATCATGCCAATACCATCAGAGAAGTTATAGACATTCCTCTCAATATCTGGATGTGCAAGATTAACTTCTGCTGATGGAACTTCTACAGTTGCATATGTAGAAGAGAAACACTGGCCCATCCGAGCAGCACATTTCGCAATATTCCTGTTGGTGAACTTCCCCATCCACTTCCTGATTTGGTCAACACTAATTTTTCCATCTTCAGCAAAAAACCAAGCAGAGCGATCCCTCAATTGATTGGAAGAGAAGGCCAAAAATGAGTACCTCCGGCCACACAAGTAAAATCCATCTGTCAGAATACTCTTCACCCTTTTGAAGATTCTGGTCTTTTGAGAAAAAGAGGTAGAAGTGATGTCTCTGACTATAGGAGCAACATAATAAGTTAGAGTGTTTGCGTTGATTGTCTGCAAGCCTTCATCCATAAAGGTTACCCTTAGAAACCGATCAGAGATATTTTTATATTTTCTCAAAACTCTATTGGAAAGTTCTACTTCAGGAGGCAAGCAATAAGCTCTAGTAGGTGTAATAGCCAGCCGCCTAATTTCTACAATATCATCCAGCTGCTTATGGCACTTAAAGAGTTTGGGGTTCTTTAGCAACCATTCTTGGACAGCTTTGAGCCTCCTATGAGCATCAAACACAGGTCGCTTGTAAGAACAGATATGCTTCAATGCAGCCACATTAATATCCACAGGTTGGTGTCTCAGTAAATCAAAGAAATTGTCAGATAGTTGGTGTTGATTGAATATTCCTTTATGCATCACAGCATTCACGAGGAACACTATCTCAAAAGCTATTCCTTCCTTGTGATGAATACAGAAGAAAGGATCTGACATAGGTATCCCATAATCCGGTTCATTCAGAATCTTAAGTGGTCGTCTGAGGGAGTCCACCTGCACCCTTCGTTCTTTTAGATAGTTCATCGCCCTCTCCAACTTTGCACCATGACGAGGAGGAATTGAAACTCGATAAGAATTACACCTTCCAATGGCACCACTAGGTGTAAAATCAGTGGTCCGAATCCAAGGGTCATCGTCATCCAACAAATTAAATGGGACTAACACTTCAATGTCATCATCTGCAGTTCTATACCAGACCCAAGGTGTGGAAGCTAATTGCAAAAGGATAACTAAGCATGAGGTGTCTTTGTACTGCTTTATCTCATTAATGTCTCTCACCAAGAACTCCAACTTAAAATCACATCTGATAACTGCATGCTTAGTTGTGTCTTTGATGGAAAAGGCAGTATCCCTTGTGAAACAAAACTTGCATGTCCCATCGAAAGGATCCACAAGAAAATCAACTCCAGAAGGAGGTCCTCTCCAACCAACCAAGAACTCATCACGGCTAACCAGCATTCCAATCTCGATGCATACATCAGACAATTTAGAAGGAATAGTTTTTCTCCTCCTCTGGTTCAAGTGAAATGGATTTTCAGGCCCCAGACTAACCTTCAACGGCCTGTCATTCAGGAAAAGCTCACAGCGCCCTGCAGCATTCTTAGCCCATGTAGCGGATTCAGCTGAGGCAAAGTGCACAAATGCATGGGGCTCTACCCTCTTATACTCATTTGTCGTATGGATGCCTGCAGTGTCCATTATCTTAAAATTCGGATAGGATTCAGGGGGAGTCCAAGATGTCTTCAGTCTACACCGCCAAACCTGTCCTATCACCTCTTCCAAATATGCCACTAGATCTTTTGCATTGACATGATTATCAAATCCACCGAAACTAACTTGAGTTACAACTGTGTCTTTCTCACTTCTTTCTGTCCCCATTCTGTTGGCGCAAATTTCCCAATTTCAGGAACCAAAGGTTGCAGATCAAAATTTCCCAAATAGATCTCCGGGAGAGCCTGATAAATAACCAAACAAGTACATATGGATTAGAAAAAAAAAAAAACTTTTTAATCTAGAATACCAACCATTAAATCTATATGTAATGGACAAATGAACATACTCAAAACATCACTGTAATACCGGATACAAAATCCTATAGTCAAATATAACAATCTCCTCTTTCATAACAAATAGCAATGGTTTTCTGAATACTCCATTTTCTTCTCTTTGATTGAGACTCTTAAAAGCCAAATGAAGAATTTGAGATTCTTAAAAGCTAAATGAAGAATTGAAAGTAAGAAGTTAGACTGGAATTTCCATGCAAAAATGGAGAAGCACAATGAGTATAATTAATTAATTAATTAATTAAATTGTTGACTAAAAATAGAAAAAGTAGTCAATTACAGACAATCAACTATACAGCAATCAAAACTATATGATCACAGAAAGCAAGAAAGAAAAAAGAAAAAACCCAACTAACCTTTTTCTCGCTTAATCACCGTGTTCGGGAGACCTGAATCGGAGAGTTCGTGACAGAGTGAAGCAAATATTCATGCGTGCTTTGTTATTGTTATTGTTAGCTTCCAAGAGAAGTTGGTTTACCTTACAAGAGAAGTTGGTTTACCTTTTTGTTCCCCTTGCAAGAGAAGTTGGTTTACCTTTTGTGAAAGTCTCTCTCTCTGCTTTTTGCGGGTTTTTTTTTTTTTTCTCTTTTTTTTCCCTTCTCATTTCATGGACGAACAACTTGTAGGCCCCATAGCAGTCCCTCCCTGGATTCCATTTGACAATTTTTTTAGATAATTAAGAAAATAATTCAATCTTCTCAATTTTTTTAAAATAAAACAATTAATTAATATTATTTAATTGAAACAAAGCTTGGTGACTATTAAAGTAAAATTCAACATTGACATTATTTTAAAATAAAAAATAATCAAATTTAACGAAATAAAATGAATATTATTGTGTGTACTTTATTAGCTAAAAAATTTTATTAATTTTATTTCAATTTTATACCACACTCAATTGCAATACAAAATATTTTTATCCTTTTTTTAAATCATTGTATGAGCCCAATAAGAAGTACAAAAAATAATAATTTAGAAAAAATCTCTAATTTTTAATTAATAATTTAATAATACATCTTAACTTTAACAATTCTTTATCCTCAATCTTCTTTAATTTTTAAGAATTAGTCACTTTAACTGGCTATCCAAAGTACAAATATTTACCAAAAATTCCTAAGCACAACATAAAAATTAATTTAATAAAACACAATTTTTAGTTTATATAATTTATATTTTAAGGATGATAAAAAGAAAATTCATTATTTGTTGTAACTGTTTGGATTACTAAAATTATGTAAACAGGTGCTTTGGAGTTGTTTGACACTGTCCTTCAGTCCTGGACATCCATATGAACAAATATTGAGCATATTTCATAATCAGACCAGGATAATCATGTGTTGTTTCCTTTCAGTTTTCACAAACTTTAATAGAACCGGAGGTATTCTATTTCTTATTTGTCTGGCAGCATTTGTTCATTTTGTTAAATAATGTATTTTTGGGAGTTGGAATCCCACTACGGTTCTTTCATAATGTCCTACAGGAGGTTTGATCTAGTTAAACCCTGGAGCAACCCAGCCACTTCAGTATGTTGTCGATGCAGCCTTCCTTGCTGCGCTGTATAGTGATTATCTTGACGCTGCAGATACACCTGGATGGTATTGATCAAATCTCTACTCAACTGATGTCTTGCGTGATTTTGCCAAGACGCAGGTAGGCCATATTTGGTTCTCTTTGATACGATCTGACACGAAACTTGTCAAGAGATGATGTCTTACTGCTTCATTTTATGTCTGTGAAATTTGGCAGATTGATTACATCCTGGGGAAAAATCCTCGGAAAATGAGCTATATTGTGGGTTTTGGTAATCACTACCCAAAACATGTCCATCACAGAGGTGCATCCAAACCTAAGAACAAGATCAAGTATAACTGCAAAGGAGGATATAAGTGGAGGGACTCCAAGAAGCCAAACCCAAATACGCATGTTGGAGCGGCGGTTGCTGTCCCTGACAAGCATGATCGTTTCCGTGATGTTCGTACCAACTACAATTACAAAGAGCCGACTCTTGCTGGACACAAGATTACTTGCTGCACTTGTGGCTTTGTCGGGTGATAGGACTACTAGGATTGACAAGAACACCGTTCTCTCTGCTCTTCCTCCAATGTTTCCTACTTCTGGAGACCATTTTTGAATTAAAGTACATCTTGTGTGACTTACGGTTAGATAATTTTGCTGCAAATGCAGATCTTGGAACATAGATCCCCTTGGAAGTTAATATACATATTTGAGGAAGGAGATGGGGCATGGTAAACAATGCAGTGGATAATATTTGCGAAGACAGTTGGAAGAGGCCTAATGGACTCAGACAAGCATTAAGAAATTGATATTTTGTATCCCCATCTTGTATTCCTTGAAATATGTGAATCTGAAACAGTTCAAAATTGGTTTAACAATAAACTTCCACTTAATGTCCAACAAGTGCATTGTTTCTCCCTTGCTTGTTTTCCATTTGAATGTGTTTGATGCCTATGACAGGGAAATATGTTGCCGAATTCTCTTTTATTTTTTAATTTGTCCTTCCTCATGAGAAACCACAGGATGGACATTACACGTTACTAAATCTCCTTTATAATATTCCATCGCTTGCATTCCTTATTTTACCGATGTGTCGTCCTCAAGTTATCCTTTTTAATAATCCTGTGTCTCTGTTGAGCCTGGGGTGCCCTTGATTTTCACTTTTTATCTGCTGTATATTATATTCTTTTCCTTCGCCTTTTGCATATGATTATTCTTTTCCATTCCCATTGCTCCTTATCTTATATATTTCTTCACCTTTGGAAGGCAAACTTGAAATGCTTTGCCGTGCATTACCAGATGGCAGAAGAGTCTAACTCTTTGGTTTGGAGTATACACCAACTTGGGCAGTTACTGTTGTTTGTTTCGTAATTGTTTTAGCGTCTCCTTTTGCTGAACGAGGTCTTCATAATCTTGGGAAAGTTACGGAACCTATGCTTTTTCATAATATTATTGTGATCTTGAGCTAGAAAACATTGTCTCCCCCTCCCCCATTTTTTTATGAGTGGACACTTCAGAGTAATTGTGGAGTGGCCATGGTGGGAGTATCCACTTGAAGTAAATTTTAATTAATAAGCTTAACCCACTTGAAGTGAGTTTTCTCGTGACCACAGATCATGATCCTATAGCAGAGGGAGGGGTCTGCATTAGTATTCGGGAGTCGATGTTAAATCGGGATGTTAGCATCTGATTTGTGGATTGAGCTGAGGGGAATAATCACTAATACACACTTAGCAGTCCTTTTTTGAAGTAAAAAAAAAAGTGATTATGGTATTATAATAAATAAAAAGAATAATATAAATTAATGTTTTTAGAAAACTTAATTAAAAGCATGTAGAGAATTATGAGCGAACTTACCTTAATACTTTGAATGGCCTAAAAGTCGCCACGTATATGCCAGAAATGTACTTCCCGCCAAAATTAATATTGCCGCCCATCTCTAACAAAAATAAATAATATTAATCCCCCCATATTATCACCGTTACCGAAAACCCCAAAACTCCTTTCTCTCCATTTCTCTGCAGACTGCAATTTCTGTTGGGCTTCAATGGCACCCCAAAAGCTAACGGAATACGAGAGGAAGAGGCTCGAAAACATTCGCCGGAACGACGAAATGATGGCCGCCCTGAAGATCCACTCCAAAGCATCTCAACTCTCTGCTGCTACTAAACGCCAACGGTCTCTCTTTTTCTCCCTGGATTACTCATTTTTTCTTTATTGTTATATTTTGGTACTGATATATAGTATGGGTTATCTGTATGTATGTATTTTAATTGCAGAATTGGACCATCCAAGTCCCATAAATTGAGTCCAGAAAAGAACACCCAAACAGAGTCCCCGATGGTTATTAGGCGGTCACTTCGTACTCGAGGAATGCCGCCAGATTCAGGAGGTTTAGATATGGATTCTATTGAGACTCCAATTAAAATACCAACTCCAATCAGTTCACCAAAGCCCTCGCCGCGTGTAATGGGTCCGCTTAGTATGAGGGATGCTTATAGTGGAACAGGGTCTGATCGAGAACTAATAGGCACAATTTTGTCTCATGAAAAGAAAATCAATGTGGATTCTTCAATTAAAAAGGAATCTGATGGATTTGAGGCTGTAAAAAAGGAGGAAAATCTTGATTATTCTCATGATTTGGTTAAGGGAATGATTAAAAGCGAGTATTTTGATTCTGAGATTAAGATAGAGAAGAAGGAAATTCAGAGTTGCGTTGATTTATGGTCAATGGATTTGAAACCAGCGAATATAGCTAGAATTTTGCCCGGGAGGATAATGGTAGTGAGATTTTGGCCTTGTACTGATGTAAATATGATTGTAGCAGGAAACAAGTTTGGTAATGTTGCATTTTGGAATGTGGATAATAAAGGAAAGGAGGAAGGAGATGGGATATTTTTATATCGCCCGCACACTGCTCCCGTTTCAGGAATTTTGTTTCAAAAATCTTGTCCCAAGGTACTTTTGATGCCAAAATTTCAAATATTCCTTTTATATTTTTTATTCTTTAAAAAATTTGAATATGTAAAATTTACAATGTTTTGGCTAATGGCTTCTTGTAGATTTCGTGTATATATGTTGTGGGTTAAGTATGAGTTTTGCAACCTGATAGACGATCCTAACATAAACTATATGCATTTCGATGGATAGGTTAAGCTGGTTGTTAAATATTAAGGTACTAACATACCATTGTAGTTATTGGGAATGAAGATAGTGGCATAGTAATGTATTTATAGAATTGCCTCTCACTTGTGTCAGTATTTACTATCTTTATCTGTTGAACTTGGTAGTTGCTCATTGTCTAACATGTCATTACAAATAACTTTGTAATATCTTTCTAGACTGTTTGGGCTTTTTCCCTGAATGAACATTTTGATTGATGGGATTTTCATCCTTCGCTTATTTATAATTTGTACTTAAATTTTAATTTCAAGTAAGTTTATGGGCATTAACTTGATTAACAAAAGATGACTCATCTGATTCTCTTTGATTCTGGAACTGCTTTTGATTCACTAGTTTATGAGTTATTTATGATAACGTGACTTTGCCTGGAAGGTACTTTTATCTCCATTTAACTTAATTTCTTTGAGTTCAGAGGCTGAACTGGACACAGCTAAAATGTGCTGTGCCATTACGGGAGCAATATTCTGAATTTGGAAGATATGGCAAGCAATTCTCCTAGGTTCAGAACAGATTTAGATCAACCTACTTTGGTTGGACTAGGACGTATCAACTGTTAAAACGGGATTAGAAAATGTAATGTCTGGAATGTTGTAAATAATGTTTCTATGCCCTTTGAATAGACCACCTGAATTTAATGACTTCTGCTCTATGCTTCTGCATTTATTTTTTGCATTTCTATCAATTAATTGATTTTTCTTCTCATCAGTTTGACTGATATGACTTATGCTATTTGAGTTATGATTTCATCTCATTCATGTTTCTTGCATTCAAATGTAGATCTTTACGAGTTCCTATGATGGATTTCTTCGATTGATGGATGCTGAGAAGGAAGTATTTGATCTGGTTTATTCTTCTGATGATGCTATATTTTCCCTCTCTCAACGACCAAATGACATGAATGGCTTGTTTTTTGGTGAGGGCCATGGAGGATTGAATATCTGGGATGAGAGGACAGGAAAGTCTTCTTCGCATTGGATTCTTCATGAAGATAGGATCAACTCCATAGATTTCAATTCGCAAAACCCTAATATTATGGCCACTAGTTCTACAGATGGGACAGCTTGCCTCTGGGATTTAAGAAGGGTAAATGCAGATAAGCCTAAAAATTTAAAGATAATAAGCCATGATAGGGCTGTTCATTCTGCGTACTTCTCACCTTCTGGAAGCTTTCTTGCAACAACAAGGTACATATTGCTATTCATAACACTAGAATCATATATGATATTTGATTCTTTTTCTTTAACCTTTTATTTTGTTTTTTTTTTTGGGGGGGGGGGGGGGGGTGGGTGGGGTTTGGGTTACTGGGAGAGCAGTGTTGATGACACTGTCGGTATACTAGGTGGTGTTAACTTTGAAGACTCGTCTATAATATACCATAACAACCAGACTGGCAGATGGCTTTCTTCTTTCAGGTATACCTTTTTCCAATTTAACTAATGCTTATGTGGATCTTTCGTTAGGTTATAATCCTGATTTTCAACATGTTCCTTTTCCATTTCTTTCACTTGAATTTGCATCTTGCAACCTCGTTTATTATCTTGGACTGGAGGTGGTACTGATATTTGTTATCTACTGGTGAGATTCAGTCAGGCTCAAGTTTCCTTCTAACTTCAGTGATCCCATTATTCCTCACTGGGATTTTGTTTTCTTTTTGAAGAAAGAAATTGCATTTAATTTTGGTTGATCCGTGTTGTATATGCCCCATCTTTTTTCCTTTTTAAAGATGAAGAAATTGCAGAATCCTAGTATCTTGCTAAATGAGTAATTGGTATTGGTTTTTAGTATTGCAAAATAATAGCTTCTTTGTTGCTGTCTAATGGGACCAGAGCAATATGGGGTTGGGATGATTCATATATCTTCATTGGCTACATGAAACGAGGAGTTAATGTCATCTCTCGCCCACAAAGAACAGAAATTTTGACTCTACAAAGTCCCTATTTGTCTGCTATTCCATGCAGATTGGATGCACATCCTTACAACGTTGGAATGCTAGCAGGAGCAACTAGCGGGGGCCAGGTTTATATATGGACTTCAAGCTAGGAAAGCAGTAACTAATTAGTGTGTAATATATGTTGGGTCCTGACTGGCCCTGTAGTCATTTCTCATGCACTTCCATGTTAAATGAAGTTACTAACTGATGTAAAATTACAACTGCCGTTTTTGAAATCTCGAATAGGTTTAGTCCCTTATTTTGTTGAAAGGTGCTCCAATTTAATATTGCTCATTTGGAGAGCTAAATGCTGGTTTTCTTTTGATTTCCATTTCCTTGCTACGTTCCTATGGTATTATGCGTTTAAATCACCTTACGTGTTGTATTTTCTGCTGCCAACTTCTCACAGAAATGGTTTAACGATGACAGCTAAAACAAAACATTTGCCTGAAACTATGTCGAAATTTCAAAGGTACACCAAAAACAACGAAAGCAAAAATTGCATCAATTTATTTATTAATGTTCTTCCAAGAGGTCAATTCAGCAGGGATTAGCTGTTCGTTACAGGAAAGCACAGCCTGTGCCATTAAATTCCCAAGCCAACCATGGTACAATAGACCTCTTGAACCAAGTCCCCCAAATAACCAATATTTACAATTATAATTTTCTCCAACAAAATTATCAACACAGCCCAAAAGCGGAAGCGATCCATATGGGGTTAGTGGTGGCATTGCCCTCAAACCTGCCCTTGCTCCGGTAAAAGTCCAGTCCTTTATTCCTGGGTAAAAAGCAGACACCTTTGGTAGAAGCTCTTGAAGAGCGCTTGAAGCTTCATCTGCTGAGACATTTGGAGATGAGTTTTTTGACTTCCACTTCCATGTTGAACCCATATATAGACTGCGTGTCCCCTGTACAGCAAGCCATGCATCTGATAAAATTGAAGGGCCACAGTCCGGATACTCTTCCCTGAAGTGTTCCGCATGATGGGTAGGCAAAAATGAGCTCAATCAATATTCTGAGCTCTATGAAATTGCAAGAAAACACGAGCGCACACACACACACACACACACACATATACATTTGGCAATGGAAAAGAAAGACTAAATATTATCAATTTATGAAATCCTTGCACGATCCTCAACAAATTTAGAAATGCTAGATGTGCTGCTCAAACTGAAAAATACGCTTTTCATGCAACTTTTCTGGCATCTGAAAATTGCGTGTCATTTTGTCACTCCTTTCGAAGGGTTTTAGTCCAAACCTATAAAACAACATTGGAACAAGAGTCTTGCCACAATTCATATGCAACTTATTCAATAAGATGTCCAAATGATCCTGCTTAAAAACCCTTGAGTTAATTGTGCACATAATAAATGGCGTAAGCTTTACCTTATATTACCAGGCAGCTGAAGGTGGGCAATTACACCTCTACATGTCCTCAAAGGAAGCCTCCCAGAGAGTTCTGGAAGCATGTCTGCCTTGGCACCAAGACATATTATCACTGCATCATACTCCCCTATATAAAATACAGACGGACAAACAAATCAAGCAACAGACAACATTATGTGAGCTTCAGCTTTCCCAGAAGCCAGACCACATCAGTCAAAATGTTGTCCCAGACAATTCAGAATATCTCAAACACAAAACGTAAATATTAATGTACAGTTGCATCTATCTTCTACAAGTATGTCCCAGTTAACTTTTATTTTCTGCACACTTATTGGGCGTTTGCTCAATTAAAACATTTATATGCGTTACTGCTCTGTATCTGCCATTGTAGACGATATATGCTACATTCCCAATTAACAATTAAGTATAAGAAGCTATAATTGTATATTCCAAGATTTTTCAATCTTCACCATTTTTCTTTTTGGCCTTGCATAAAAGATCAAGCATAATTGTCAAATTTAATGCAACCTGGATAAGCATAACCTACAGAGTCTAAAATGTGAATCTCCTTTAGCGAGTTTTACCTCCTAATTCAGCCAGGTTTTTAATAGATTTCCTATGCAAGTGTAGCTCCTTTTGTCCATGGCTAGAAGGGGATAATTCCTTCACTAGATCTTCACAAGCTGAGAAGAGTGCCTGGAAATATAAATAAAAAATATATAAATAAAGATAAACAAACTACTCAAAAAAAAGGAAAAAAAAAAATTCAATTGTTTGTTCTTCAGACCTGAAGATATCGAAGAGGATGAACATTTACAGCTTGAGGCATGTAAAAGGCCGAGTTAAAAGGTAGACATATATGGGGCACAAGTTTTAGGGCAGCGTGCTTATCTATGGTCTCTATTCTGCAACTGGCATCGTAATTCGGAGCATTCTAATTGCAGAAGATGATAATATAGATGTTACTCTAAAATACATATGAAATTAATTCAGGCTCAAATGAGGAGATTGAAGGATCATTACATCATACAACGCATTCAAATTCTTCATGCTTGATGCTGGTCTCAAAATGCCTCTGAAATGAATGGAAATCAATCAGAACCAGAAAAAATAAAAAAGAAACCCATAAAAAAGGAGGGGAAAGAATAAACCTTCTTCTAACTATAAAGCCATCAACGGCTTGACCGAATTCTCCATGTTCAAAATTTGATTCCTTTGAAATAGCTGCCCTTTCTGCAACACTTAAAAGCATCAAACATTCTCTCCAACACTCAGCACCCCTCCAAAGAAGCTTAGCTGCCAAAATTCACCAAATTTGAGCTCCTTTGAAAAAGAACAAATAGTAGAAATTTGACATAATGTAGTGCTAGTAGGCGAAAGAAGAGGAGGAAGAAGAAGAGAACCTTTCGGAGAATAAGGATGGAGGAGACCACCAGAAACTCCAGAGGCACCTCCTCCAATTCCTACTTCATCAAATATATCGATCCTCAAATTTAACTCCTTATGACTGTGCTGCAGTATTGATAATGATATTTGCCTAAAAAATATCACTAACACATCCAAATATACAAGAAATCGAAATTATCCATCCAAACACAAACAGAGCCAGCAGACAGACCTTCAACAAATGCCAAACGACGGAGAGACCCGCAAAACCAGCGCCAAGCACCGCGTATCTGCATGGATAAATTTACAAAAACTGACACGGCTATAGAGAGGGAAAGCACAGAAAGAGAAGAAGGATTACCTGAGGGGAGGTAAGGAAAGAGAAGAAGAGCAGTGAAAGGAAGAAGATAACAGAGGAGGAGTGTTTATTCTGCTGCGTAAAGCACGGAAACAACCGTGGGCCTCCAGAGCTGGCCAATCAGAAACAAACATCGTGTAACCCACTAACCGGAACTCTGCCCTTTCTTCCGCTATAACAGTGAAAAGCAAGGAAAGCAAACGTCGCCCAATATTTGCTTGCTTATATTATACAAAATTCAAAAAGGATGAAAATTATTGTCCTCCAAAAACTGGCTCTGGTTGGCAGCTATGGCAATTTTTTTTTTTTTTTGGTATTTTAGATTAGATTGTAGAAATGGTAGAAGGCTGATTTATCCAAAAATAACCTTTTTATGTAATTAACTCCACTAAGTGATAAAAATATCCAATTTATTGCTATTATTTTTTATTTTTGATAAACGAATAATTTTTTACCTTTAGTGTAGTAATAATTTTATTAATTAAAAATTATTACTTTACTCTTTATCAAACGAAAAATAATTAATAACAATTTTGGCGCCGAAAAGAAGCATGTCATCCGAAAATGAGGATAACGAAAACCTATAATTCAAAATAATATTATAAATACAGTTTCACAGTTGGTTAAGGTTAACATGGATCTCTCTGTTGCCTAAATTTTGATCTGTTAAGATCGCTTTGTCTGGATATTACATAACTGAAGCTATCAAAACATATGCTCGCTCCATTGGAGAGAATTTTGCAAAAGATCACAATTTTCGAACAATGATGCGCCGCTCGTGCTTGTACTCAATCTCATCCCTTTGGTGCATAACTATAAGAGCTCTTCTCACCTGTCAAATGTAAAGAAGATGATATCACCAAAAAGAAACATGGGATGCTCTTCTCACCTCATGTCACTTTTGGCGACAGATGCACAAGACATTTCTCAATCAACTCTCTGTTTCCTTGCATTGGACTTCTAGACAATATCTGAATCTGACATCTCGAGGAAAATATAAATCGTAGAGCACTTTAACTAAATACTTACAATTGATTCATTCATCCCCATCTTAGCAAGTTCATCAATCAGCTTTCTTTCTGATATGCGCATGCCAATTCCTATTCTCCTCTTAATCTGAGCTTCTGCTTGCTGTTTGATAGAAAAAGAAAAGAAAGAGATTAGTATGGAATTTACGTTATGCAAGAAGAGCAGGTAAAGCAGATCAATATTCTAACAATCCACAAGGGAAAAAAAAAAAGAAAGAATTGAAGTCACAAACCTTTATTTCGGGAGTAAGAGTCACTTGTTGATTTATGCCAGATTGTGCTGCTTCGATTGTTGAAACCTTGAAAAGATTTACTGCTTCAACCACATCTGCCTCAGTAGCAACATGGGACCTAAAATCACAGCTCATGACAGCAGGCAAAATCAGATATATGAAGAAATGAAATATGAAAAGGGTAAAAATAATACACAAGTTTACGTGTGCATGCATATGTATGTTTATTTAAAAATTATGAGAGAATGCAATTCATACATTTAATCCCAGTGCATATAAAGAGAACTGAATTTGGTAATATAGGTGAAGACACAGTAGTTTGCTAGGGAATTGAAAAGGTAAAATTTAAAGGTACACTGCACAAACAGGGTTAAGGAATTGTTCAAGGCAAGTCAAAAGCATTTTACTTTCTGTACATTGATAAACAATTTATTGGTTCATATTCTAATTTTCATGGATCTTGACCATATAATAAGCAGTCATCTAATATATCATGTATATTACCAATACTTACAGTTTCATTTTAGCAAGAGCCTCACTCAACCTTATGATAGCTTCAAGCTGCCTTACAGTAATGGGTACCGCAGCAGTCTCCCCAGTTTCATTTGCCTGCTTCCTCATGTCCTAAACAAATAACCATATTGACAGCAAATGTTAGTTGACTGATTATTAACCAATAGCATTATCGGCAAAAACACATTGTCATTTTGATAGTATGGTCTACAATAAATATCCAAAAATGAAGTGAAACAGTAAATGTTGGTTATCTTGCCAAATGCAGATAGCTGGAACGTTAAAAGGCAATGTAAAATAAAAGGCAACAAGGAATACAGGAGAAGATATCATGATTTATTATTACTGTTGTTGGAAATGCAAATATGCAAGGCAACTTAGGTAAGAAACACAATGTCACTGGAAAACTTTAACTAAGGCAGCAGTCAAAAGAAATTGTTGCCCTAGGTTCTGCTTTTCTTAATATCAAGAGCCAAGACATTTTATTTGAAGGATGAGAATCTTAAAGGATTCATATGTAGAAAATTTCCACTTTCATCCAACCTTCCCCCAATTTTCATCACTGGAGCTCTCTAAATGACTTCAGAATTTGATGGATACAGCAGGTTCTGTGACTGTAATACCAAACTGTGAATCTAACAAGTTGAGTTAATCTGGGACAAAATTTAACTAATGAATAGTCCACAATGTGTTACAGGACGCAGTAAGAGTACCTGTCTGAATCTGACATACTCATTTTGCAGTCTATTGGATGCAGTCTCTGACAGACGGGGATGGCATTGAGTTCGACAATACTGTATATATCTGCACTAGTCAATGCCCATATCATTTATCATCTCAACATTCTTTTATAAGAAGAGAATTGAGGTTCTAAAACCAAGATGCTCCATAGTACACATACCTCTTCAGCCAATTCTCTTCTTTAGAGACTCTACTATCGGTGGCAGCTGTGCCAGCAGATGCATGAACTTTTATTATATGGCTAGCTATGATCTGCAGCAGGAAGATCATGATTCAAGCCACTGAATGGGTCTATTGGCATTTGGAATTAACATTAATGCATGTAGACATACTGTTCAGATGTAGTGCAAAAGGACCATAGTTTAGTTCTAAGAAATGAAGCAGTATTGGCAACCATTGCTTTTTACTTTAAAAATTCCACTTTAAAATCTGATTTATCGCTTTTACATCTTTTAATTTGTTGATAGATTTTCTTCCAGCCAAGATGTCAAACATTATAGGTGAGCAAGAAAGTAAAAATTACCTTATCTCGATTGTAGTCTCTCCTATCTTTCACAATGAAGATCAAGTCAAATCTAGAAAGGATGGTCGTCTGTAAATCAATATTTTCCTGTGCAGTCTGAAAAGTGAACAATTATTTTAATTTCTTACCAAGAATATGCATTAAATAACTTGATAAAGATGAAACATGAAATATTACTGCTGACCTTAAGATCATCATAGCGTCCTGATGGAGGATTAGCAGCTGCAAGCACGGATGTCCTAGAATTGAGAACAGTTGTTATTCCTGCTTTTGCAATGGATATAGTTTGCTGCTCCATAGCTTCATGAATAGCAACTCTGAGCCACATAATTGTAAAGTCTCATAAATCCACAAAAAAGAAATATGTTAAAGACAGGCATTAAATATTGTAGTTTAAATTACCTATCCTCTGGCCTCATTTTGTCAAACTCATCAATACAGACAACACCTCCATCTGCCAAAACCATAGCTCCTCCTTCAAGATAAAATTCACGCTGAACGACACAGATTTATGTTATAGTCAGATGCTATGGTGACAAGATCAAGAAATTAATACACTTGTATTCATGCCAGACAAGATCAAGAAATTACGGAGCTGCTATCTCGTATCACAGAAGCTGTAAGACCAGCAGCCGAGGAACCCTTTCCAGAGGTGTAAACAGCAATAGGAGCTGTCTTCTCAACAAACTTCAAAAACTTTACAAGCAAGACAATAATAAAATCAGCATCTTATCAGAGTTGAAATGAGAAAAAGACGCATGAACTACTATGAATTAATATTTATCAAGCTTTGCAAAATGCAAAGACTATGTAGATTTTGGATAGATCATTCGACAGATGCATAACAAAACAAAGCAAGCATTCCCCTTTCACTTCTGAACAGCTCTCAAATCAAAAGATAACCATGAAACTAAAAGCTAACCTGTGACTTAGCAGTGGATGGATCGCCCAAAAGTAGTACATTTATGTCACCTCTTAGCTTCACTCCATCTGGCAAATTCTGTGTTTAGGGAGCGATTGGTTGAGACATAAAATAAATTCCATAATTATCAAAGGAACAAGTTCCAAGATATACCTTTCTGGAACCTCCAAACAAAAGACAAGCCACTGCCTTCTTCACATTTTCTTCTCCAAATATTGATGGAGCAATCTTGGAGCATATGGCTTCATATGCATCTGTCCGCGAAGCAAATCTTTTGAATTCTTCTATCTGGATACACCATTCCATAAGTAAGAAAAAACAAGAAAAAACAAACGTGCAATAATTTATTTCATCCTTTACAGTGAGCTGCAAAAGATATTAGCCTACGCGTTATTTAAAATCATAACCTCTGATCAATTTGCAAAAAATATCTATAGTTCCCTAATGAAGGAAACATTTTAGCAGTAGCAAATAATGATTGAAAATTGACCATTGATCTACTACTGCAATTTATCTAGCAGAGTGGCAAACAAAACAGATCTCTGTAATTTAACAAGCAGAGTTGATGACCAGGTCTCTTCATGTTCCCAAAACTTTACCTCTTCTTGTGTGAAAGCCGCATGACCTTGAGAGTTGGCCTCATTTACTTCCTCTATTCCCACAACTCTGATATAAGGCTGTCTAACTGCAACCGCTCCCCTATGGCTGCACAAAAACAAAAACTTAAGGTAAATCACAACAATCAGGAAACAATTTACACATCAAAATTTAAAAATTAAAACAAAGATAGAACTATTCTTACTTGTTTGATGAATTGGCTGCTTGAAAGATGCTATAGATCCCTATGATAGTCAATCTTGTGCCAGGTACAATCGTTTGCACAAGATGCCGATCTATTGATAAAAGCATGTTTCTAGGAAGCTCTCCAGTAGGTACATCCTTGGAAAACCATAAAGCATCTCAGATTATAAAATTTTTAACTCAAAATATCCGTTCAGTTTAGTCATATCAAGATAATTACCTCAGGATTTTCCTGCAGTTTCAAGGTTTGCTGATCAACATACCTACTCTTCTCAGGAACCACCATCCATGGATCAATTGGACACGGTTCTTCACCAGGCTACACGAGTTTCAATGAGAAAAAAAAATGTGGGATCACAAAATCAGAAACCATACAAAATTGTAACGAAGGGTCTCAAAATAGACCTGAGGAACATGATCGCATGAACGAGGCACTATTGCCCCTCCAAGGCCTGGACGGCAAGGAACTTCCTTAGTACTCTGGCAATTCTTGCATACTAAACTCACATATGTTGCCTTTGCCTTGACCCTTGAAGCAGCTATAGTAATCCCAGCTATCTTAACTAGTTTAGAGATATATTGAGCCTGCAAATGAATATAAACTGAATCATATATAATTATATATCCTACACGACCAATAAATCAAGAACCGCCATAATTATTAACAAAACCAGACGAGGGAAACTGAACACTAACCCCAAGGGATCGCATGGAAACTGGATCCTCCTTAGAACTCAATAAGATCTGCACTTCTCTAACCTCCGGTTCCTTCATTTCTCCACTTTCTGCCTGCTCCTTCAATCTCAAACTCCGTAGAACCTCCACTGCTGCCGTCTCAAACTACGTGCACAAAACCAAAAATCAGATTACATAAACTGGCATGTATATAAAAACCACATTATAGAAGTAGATCGTACCAAGGGGAGATAGTCGGCGGGGGAGGAGCGGAGGAGGGAGGGGAGCTCTGCATCGAAGGCGAGGAGGTCTTCGAGATGAACAAGAAGAGACTTAGAGTTGTGGACAAGACTTTCGCGGTAAGGGAATACGTTTTTCTTGCTCTCAAAATTTCTGATAAATTCCTTGAATTTCTGGAGAATGGTGTGGCGGCTGGAAGCGGCGCTGGCGGCACCATCGGAACCTGAATTAGGAAACTGCGCCTGGTCGCTGTAGTATACGGCTCCTTCGTCCCAACCAGACATCGTTTCTAGATCTGTATTTGTCTCCTACAAAATCCTCTCTTCTCTTTTTCTCTCTAAAATGATATATCTGTATGGTTAAGCTAATGACTGAGGTTAGATGAGAGAGGATTTCGTGGTCTCGCAGGGACTTTGGCGGGAAATTTTGGCGCGAAAGAGCGGATGCTTCTTGACACGTGCATACGTTTGCTCCATTTTTTGTTCTTCTTTTACATTTAGGGTGTTTACATTTTAATGAAACTAATCAAACAGAAAACAATTTACAGAGTGGCGGAATATTAAGCCATATTAAAAGCAAAATGACCTTTCTTTAATAAATAAGAAGAAAGGTATTATTGGTATTGGTCACTTGCGACTACTACAATTTGTCATTTTTCTTATATATAATAATAATTTTTTAAGATAATAAAATTTATACAATCCCAAATACTTTTATAAATTATAGAATTTAATATTATAAATTTATAACCAAATAATAAAAAAATCTGTCAAAAATAATTTAAATTCCGATTTTACACATTAAAATATTAAAGCTCCATTCGATTTAATCTATCAATAGGGGAATTTATATACTTGTTATTTCATTTTATTCCCTGAACTGATAAATATGAAATCTTACACATTTTTATAATTTAGTAAGTTCATTAAATCATTTGCTACCATGACATTTTTGTTTCTAACATCCAAACCAATTTATTCATAAATTATGCTTTTTGCTGTTAATTAATACATTAATGAATTTACTTGTATAATAACAGAGGTCCTTAATAAGAAAACTAAAAAGAAAGAGTTTTAATAAAATGGAGGCCTAACCCTCCATTTAAGTATCATATCTTGCTCTCTTCAATGATTAGGTTCGCATTGCCATGCTGGTGGTTATGCAAAAACTGATACTGTAGAAGAAGAAGAAGACATATATTAGCATATCAGTCAATTTTACATTTACATGGTTGGTAGTTACCTTCAATGGAGTTTGCTACACTGAGAAACATTCATGTACCATTATCTACTTGAACTTATCCTCTAAGTTATATAGGCAAAAGGATCATATCAATGTTAGTTTGCTTTAGAGCAGACCCTCTGTCCTCAAATACCAAAGTGCTCCTTCTGCTGCATGCTCGGCCGCAGCTTTCTTTTTCAGCCTCGATGCCCCAAAACATTCCAGCATCATATCAGGTGCTTCTATTTCCACAACCACCTTGTAAGAGAAACTGCAAAATTCAGCATTAAGACATGGTGATTGGTATCGTATCAGGTGCTTTTATTCTTTGGCGACAATATTATAGCTCGAAACATGATAATCCAATGCAAAAACTGTCTCATTCAACAGACAGAAGTCTTCTCATTTTCCTTCAAACATTTGAATCCTCAATTACTAACTAAGCTTCAAAGCTGTAGCCCTAGGTCTAGACTAAAAATAGGTCAAGCATTCACAACAACAGATCAAACACTTACAACTTCGGGTGACTTGGTCCATCTTCAAAGCAGCATTCAAACAAAGGAGGTTTCCAACAGTTAGCAGCACATATTTCATGCAAACGTGACTTTGCTGATCCATGATGTGGTTCATCTGGAAAATTTTCCAGAAATGTTAGAATCCCTGCACATTTTCACATCTACAAGTATTAAAACTATGACAAACCTGTTGTCAATGAGGTTGTGCCAGATCCAAGACGTTTGATGCTTCTACTAGGCTGTGCTCCAACAAATTCTAATGTAGAGAGAGGCTGTGTACTTGCAGCTACAACGTGGGCTGGAGACGGATTATTCACTTTACTCACAGAATGAATTTTAGGGTTAAAGTCACTGCCACTAGAATCTTGGAGTTTCAAGTTTCCGGGCTCTGTATCAAGAGCGACGGTAATATCAATGGGTATTTCATCATATCCAATCAATTTGGCATCCATCTTCTGGCTGGACCTTAAAATTTCTTCCAAATAGTTAGACTTGCGACTGTAGCCTTGTTCCTGTGCATCAGAAGTCAAAGAGATAAATAAAAAAGAAAAAGGAGTAAACAGCTACAGTAAGCAAAGTAAGTTATGATTATTAAAAACAGTCGTGTGCATGCCATTTGGAATAACTCAAATATAGAGTTTCAAGCGCTCCCAAGAAGCTAAAACAATTAGTTGATGCGCTCCATATTGGGGTTCAAACACACTAACTTGAAGTTCATTCACAATAATGACCAAAATGCCAGAACAAACTGCCTCTAGAATAAAAGATCCCATCACTGGTTAAGAGTTAAGACACATATACATATCCCCCAAATATGCATGTAAAATTGATTTAATCACCAGAACTCCAATCCTGGAAACAAAAGAGAAAAAATTAACAAAGCCACCAAGTACAACTGGAATCATCCATAAATGTGACAATAAATAACCCCACCTTCACACTTTTGAACTTATGAAGATCTCATTATGAGGTCCTCCAAATGCTCTCATTGGCTACAGAAAATAGACAGTACATAAATTCTGTCCACCCCGCCACCCCAACAATGTACTCATCAATCTGAAACTTGTGAACCAAGGGGAACATCATTTTTGCAGACTCATGATTTTAACTAACACCAGCAAGAGAGAAGATCCATAAACATGGGATACAATCTCTCTCCCCCACAAATAGCTTTCCTTTTTTCCCCCCAGTTACTTAGTCCTCCCTATCTTTCTCTTCTCATCCTATGATGTCACATTCAAGAAGTTACTACCACAAGGCTTTTAGGTGTACAATACATTCTAGGGAGTAAGAAATTTGATACATAAAAATCAGTAACTGATTACAATCAAGGGCTAAAACAGGATCCAAAATCACATATTTCACTCCTATAATTTTTCTGGCATTGCTGCATACCCTATGCCTTGGTGAGATGAGGACATCCCAATTTTATCCTCTCTGGAACTTCACCTTCAACATTAGGCATAGCACAACAGAACTGATATATAATCCATTTTTGATAAGATGACAGACATAGTAAAACAGTGCCTTGACATTCAAATGATGGGCACAGGAGATTGCACCAAACTGTGAAGGAAATCTAATGTTTGTATATGTTCATGCTACTCAAGTAAGCAAACTTTAACCACAGGAAAGACATAATTGCTTCATATGATTTGTTAAAGCAAGTATGTGCATAAGACTGAGGCTGAGTAACAAGCTACTGCAAGATTGGACATGTATCTATTGAATGAGTGCCCCTAATCATATAAAGGCCAGTGGAGAGAATGCTCTGGCTCAAATTTCTAAGGGTTCATTACTGCAGAGCTCGTTAACCCTCTCTCAACATCATACCTTAATAAACTTGGAGGATGCATTTCACAGGCTCAAATTCTTGAAGCAGAAAAAAAACGCAAGATCACACCCAGATAAAAAAACACAACATATGAAAAGATCGCAAAACAAACCAAGCATTGAGAACACTCAAGTTGAAGGGCTTACAGAGTCCAAGAGACAATATTAATACTTTATAGGGCAAAGATGCTCTTACAAACTTGTATAAATGGCATTCATATCTAAAAATGTATGACAGAAGTTTACATCAAAAGAAGCATCACAGGTTTCACGGAGTAAATACATGCAATAGATCCACAAGTTCTCACCTTCAACTTCACAAATATTTGCTCTGAAGCAATTATAATGGCCTCCTTTTTGTTTAAGTTACTTGCAGAAGCAGAAAGACATACATCTTTACCATCTACTTTCGCTTCAACATAAAAGGTTCTGCCCTTCTTTGATGTTGGAAATTCCAAACCCCAATTTTGGGATTGGCAAAGTTCTTGTAGTTCTCTAAAAGGATTCAGTTGCACATTGCAAGAATTCAGAATCGGATCCAAGAAAGATAGCATTAACTCCCAGATATGGTTCAAATTGAATCCTGTGTCTAAAAGAATAGCACCTACACAAGACTCTACCAAGTCGCCAAGTACCTGAATCAATAAATGAAATTAGATAAAGTTTCAAAACCTTTCTAAATAAAATTATATGAATGAAAGGTGCATCAGAAATTGCTCTCATGTTTTGAAAGCATCATGATAATAACTGGCCATTTGTTTGCACAAATCTCTCTGAAGAGAGCAAATTTAATGCGTTTGATATCAATAGCAAAGTTGCAAAGAAACTAATAGTATTGATAACTGAAGCTCAGTGAATATAACCTTATAATTTTATGATAATACAACTTCACACTTCTCAGTAAGCTGGAATCATAATGTTTAGTTTAAACACACAATTTCACTTTAATTTCAAATCATTATATTTTTCTTTTTCATTTATCCATTATCAATGTCATTGTTCTCTTTACATGAATGGATATGAATTGTGTTAATGAAAACCAAGAAACCATAGCATGTATATAATAGAGAAATGATATGAATTCCAAAGATGCTCATTACATTCATTTCCAACCAAAGAATATTAGAAGATCAAACCATTTTCTTTTATATTGTAGCAAATAATGAACGGTATTTTGCTCATTTACATATTTCCAACCATAAAAAATTTAGCCATCCAACCCATTTTTAAGTACATCTCCTTAATCTCCCATAGTCGGCATTAGGGATGAGCATTCAATCAATTCAGTTCAAGTCAAATTGAACCAATAGAAAGCCATAAACCAATTTTTTTTTTAAAAAAAAAAATCAGTGTACAGAACCTAACTGATTTTAGCTGGATTGGTTCAATTTGATTTTTAGCTATTTTTTGATGGAGTTTGACTTATTTTGGGCTTAATGCAAATTGGAGCAAACCAAAAGATTTGGATTTTCTGTTAAAACGGAAACCGAACCAGATACTTTAAAAACAATCCAACTGGAAACCAGTTGGTTCAGCTCACCAAACTCAGCGCAGCCTAATTGGCGTTCTTGAGCAAATCTATGTTCCAATTAGCCAGATCAGAATTGTCAATGTATACCTTGGGACACTTTGGCCCTTCAAACAAACCCTTATCTGATGCTGCTGTTTTAACAAACTCCACATAATCTTTTACTGCCTCCGAAAGGTTGCTGGAATCATATATAAGAAATTTGTGTAAACATCGATTAACAGCAATATTGGCAAAGGCTCTGTTGTTCACTAACGCCGATCTTAGATCTGTCAAGTGACCAGGCTTCAACTTGGGATAAACCGAAAACAGATATGATATAATCAAGTAATCCAGGACAGCGTCTCCAAGAAACTCGAGTCTCTGGTTGAAACCATCAACATTTTAGCAAATTTTGATGTCAGAATAGAGATGAGATGCTCTCAAAGCCAGATATTTGAGAAAATATTACAACGAATGGAGGATAGATTTCTGCTTAATCCCCAATTAGAAATAAGAAATAGCACATACCTGATAGCAGCCTCCTCCATGCTTGTCATAGGAAGGATGCACAAAAGCTTGTAGAAGTAAACCTCTATGGTGAAACTGATGCCCCAACAAATTTTCAAGGGCAACAATATCTATGGAAGGAGCTAGTGGCATGAAGCTACTGCTTGCTAGGCAGACCCTAATAACTTCTGAAGCTTCGAAGTCCACACTGATGCCCAGCCACTTAAGAAATGCAGTTGCTGCTTTAAAGCCACTATCAACTATGAATGCTCCAACGAGAGCCTCGACTACATCAGCAATTGTTTTCTTATGTAACCAATGGTGTCCTTTACTGCATCTGACTTCACTGGCATTTGCTTGACCTGCTGCATGGTTTCCATTTTGAGAATGAATACTTCCTTCTGATTCCTTGGTACAAATTCTAGGGCAAGGACGGCCCAAAGCAAAGAATTCACAGGGATCAAATGGTTGGTCACGTATATATACCTAAAAAATAAATGGAATAAATTATATTTACTCAGGCACTGAACTAAAAGGGGAGGAAAAAAAATTTTACGTCAAAAGTATAAAGTGAGAATTCACAGGGATCAAACGGTTGGTCACATATATATACCTGAAAAATAAATGGAATAAATTATATTTACTCAGGTGCTGAACTAAAAGGGGAGGAAAAAAATTTTCCGTCAAAAGTATAAAGTGGCACATGATGGAGCAAAACTGATAATAAAGTGTCGATTTACAGAAAAAGAGTACTGCAAAAAGAGGTCTAATTTAAGGTATTGGTGTTGATTTGATGAGGGACTTGTTTTCCCCAGTGAGAATCCACCTAGATTGGTTTCCCTTTGCTCAAGGACAAGGTTTTCAAAATCACTCTTTCTCAAATTTTTATATGAAAATGCCAAATTCACCAACCGAATTTCCAAAGAAACCACAGAATATCTTTATTAAGGGAGTTCAGTACAATTTTTTCAGTTCAAACCGAATAGTGCTCACCTCTAACACATACTGATGCAGACAAAAAGAAGAACCAAGAAAACAAGACCAAAGATTCAAGACAAATAGGGTTTATGTGGGATATTATGGATATCTTTCCAGTCCTACACTACTTCTATAGTTCTTTCTAGAATTGGTTACAAGATCTTTCTAACAAACCCAACATTTAGTCCAAGTAACCAACCTTACAAGTTCTCCTAGATCACTTATCCAAGCTTGTTTGGTTAACAGTCCTTTGTGTATTATTTCCTTTTTTAAATGCCTCTTAGAGTTGAGAATTTTCTTGATATGGTTTGGAAGGGAGGGGGGGATGGGGTGGGGGGATCATTTCGCTAGTTGTCATGAAGGGAGTTGATTACTGAGAATTTGATATCCAGAAACACCACCCTTATTAAGAAAAGTTTATGGTCATTTCCTAGGAAACCTAATTCACTATAGTGTAAGGTAACTAAGAATAAATTCCAGTAGCAACAGAGAGAGCAGGATCCCTAGATAAATGCTACCATCACTCGTGAAAACGTCTTTGGCTTTAACCCTTTCATCAAATATAAAAATGCAATGGATCTTGTATTTACTTTGGGAAAGGTGTTTGGAAAAGAGATGCTTCATCTTCTGATTTTTTACATTATCCTTAAAAAAAGATGTGCTCTTCACTATGTTCTTATTTAGAATCTCCTCACACTTCCCCTGAAATTTTCACCTTTTTGGGAACATAAATGATAGGAAGGCTTTTATATTTTCTTTTAACTTGACCACCTTGCTTATTTTCACTCTTCTAGCTTATAGGTAGTAGAAATCTTAACTTTTGAAGGTACCAGCATTTTTTGTTTAATCTTTATATACTTGTTGGACTAATAGTCCAATAGCCCTAAACCAAATTTTGGAAGGCTAAAAATACATTTAAAATGCAGGTTTTGTTTGGGCTATGATTCACAAAAAGAGTAATACTAATGACTGGTTGAAAGTCCATAGACCAAACAAATTTGTCCAGATGATAGCATCCTTACCTATTCCTTCATTGCATAACCACTCAATACAATTGGAGTTTCCAAGGAAAGTTAGATGTCTGGAGAAAGTAGAGTTCTTTTGAAATGAAATATAGAGCCTTTGCAAGGTAGAAAAGGCTTAAAGATTGTGGCATTTTGCAGTTTTGGCAATGATTTGGAATATTTCGTTGGAGAAGAACAGTTGTACCTTTAAGAATTAGGGTTGCCCAACATAGATGCTATGGATTAAAATAGTTATCAATTATGTGTTATACATCAAAAATACTAGAGCGTTTATCTTGAGCTGAGATTCTATGAGATTAGAGGCCATCAGCTCATCAGTTTTATGCTACGCTTATTATTTGTTTAGCATGCATTCTACATTTTGTAAACTCTTCTTTGATAAGATCTTTTATCAATTAAACGAAACGTCAAGTATTTGGAATAAACAATAAAAGAATATGCTAAAAATGGAAAAAGAAATGCAAAAAGAACATTTAAATAAATATTTGGAAGATAAACATTATATTCAGATTTAGTCATACCTGCAAGTTCTTTCTACATGCTAATTTCAACAAATTCAGATTATTTACAGCACTAGAGCGTCTCCTTGTAAGCTCCCCCTCATCAAGGGTATCATGCAAAAGAAAAAGCCGTCGGCCAACAGCAAATTTGAGAAAAGCATCACCCAGAATTTCAAGTCTTTCAAGAGAAAGACGCTCTTGACACCTCTCAGTAGTGAGTGCTTCTAATACCTAATATCAATGAACAGCTATTATTGGCAAGAAATGGTCCAGGTTACATAAATCACCAGCACATTGATTAATGCATGACCAATGTGATTTAGCACACACCTTTTCAAAAAAAAAAAAGAACAGTAGTTAAATTAATAACTTTTGCATTAAAGTCTTACTCTACAGGCGGTCACTTCAGCTCCCTCTGAGAATGAATCAGATAATAAGCTCTTCAATTCAATAGCTACCAGCAAATTCTCCAAACGATGCATGATTGATGGTAATAGAGAAATTGAACTCCCAATATCCTTAGAGAAGCCGATTATCTTCAACTCACAAAGCTCAGGGGGCAAGTCAATGAAGTATTCTTCCAGCCCTTGAATATCTGCTATTAACATCAACTAATTTATAAGTAAATATTGAACATATGATTTTTCTTTTCCCACAAAAAAAATATACCAGCAATGAAATGAGAGTCACAAGACAAGGATCCAATGTAATTCTTGGGGTTGCTAAACAGAGTTAGTGTAGTTTGTTATCCCAAGGTATAACTCCCACTGAATAACGTGAGAAATAAATGGCAAGGGAGACCATAAAATTATGTGCAAAACAAGATTAAAATAGAAAAACACTCTGCAGGCATAATGCAATCCTCATCTTAGCCAACTAATAATAGGGTATTATACTCCACTTTCATATTAATCTACAGTCCTGATTTAATAGAGCAACTGTTGAAGTAGCTTCTGACTTCATTCATCATCAATCCCAACGCATTCAAGAAGAGGAAATATTAGGAGTTACTTTGATTTAGTTCTTAATTATGCTTTTTTTTTCCGCAAATTCTGCTTGTTACAGATAAGAAAACTTGGTTTTGAGAAAGTAGGTTTTACTATTATTAGGCATAACGAGCAGAAAAAACTAAGCATTTCTTATGATATCTATTATAGCCAATGCTTTAAAGTTTAAACTGTATCAATTATGTAAATAATATTAAGCATTGGTATCATTTCCAGACAGCCAATGGAAGGCATGTGGCAATGTCCTCAAATTGCAGGCATGGCAAGTGTCATTTGAAGAAAAAGAAAACACACAGAAAGTGAACAGTTTATTATTTAAAAATATAATTTGCAAAATCCATTATAGTTTTTCAATAGACTTTATTATACAGGCAACACCCTCCCCTCCCCCCACCCCAAAAAAAAAAAAAAAAAGAAGAAAGAAAAAGAAAAAGAACAACACCACAACAACAACCACCAACAAGGATAATAATCAGTTATTGAGACACCCCCTGTTCATGTATGCAGAACAATTTATATTTTGCTCACCCCAGTCTCCAATGGTGGATCTATTCAGAAAAAGGGGGGGGTCAACTGACCCCTCTCTTTTTGCAATTTTCCTAATTGAACACCCCCCCTTTCCCCCAGTTTTTTGTTATTGACTCCCCTTAATGTGTCAAAATGCTCTAATATTCACCGCAGAAAGAAAATTTTCTAGATGCGCCACTGCCAATCTCCCAGTCTGCTTGAGCTCATTTCCAACAGTGTATGTCATACAATAATACTTTTACGTTGTTTCCTACTTTCCTCATACTATTGATTATAATAATTTCAAAATCCCAACCAAATTACTAATTGCAAGTCCTTCCATGAAGACTTCTTAGGTAGATGACCCCTAATTCAACTGTAATGTTCCAACTGAATAACAAAAGAACCAATACATCAAGTTCAAGTTTAGTGTTTACTCTTTGTTGTATTTGAATAAATCATAAATTTTGCTTCTTTTTTCTTAAACCCTGGTTGATGAGCATTTTTACAATAAACAACAAGGTTTCAATGCTTGAGTACTAAATTTCTTCTACATACAACAAGAGATTAAGCTAATTACTGAATGAGCAAGTGAAACACAGAACTGCAGGTATCGTACAATAAGGGAAAAAAGGGTGTCAAAAAGTTACCAGAATACTCCTGCCTACGGTGGTGCAGCAAGTTGTGCAAACAAAAGAGCGGTTTTGCACGAAGAAGAGGTTGTTCAGGATATTCAAGTTGAATGCCAAACCTAATGCCAATCACGTAACCAATACTCACATAACCAAATGAGAATAAATTACTTCACTTTATCAGATGATTAAAATTCTTTTATACAAACTTTCCCATCAGGAAGAAGAAAGTATAAATGTATGGAAAAGATAGCATTCAACGATTCAGGGGGAAACTGAATATAGGACTACAACATTACGGAAGTTTCAAAGAAAATGTGTTACCTACGTTTGAATTAGGTGGTCCATATGGTTTTGTGCACTTGAGCCTTTATGTGAGCTGAGACCATTCTTTCCATGTACAACGTTAGTAATAAAGTAAAACTGTTTTTTGTGTGGCACGTACACTAAACTGTTCTCAATGTCGCTCATCCTTTTGCAACCATTAGCAAGTTTCAGGTGAACATCTGAAGGAAGGCTTTCTTCTTCCACAGCCATGAAAACAGGAGATGATAAACATTTTCTTACTATCTCCCAGTCTATCGTCACTCTATTTCCACGACCACGCAAAATGATAGGAAGCAACAAGTAGAAAGCAGGACTTGATTCGGAAGAAAATCTCTTACCCAAGGAAACAAAGTCTGAAGTGAATTCTGATCTATCAAGAATGACTTTGAGGAACATTTCTTGAAAATACATTGCCTTTGTAATCTGTCCATATATAGTCAATGAATTCCTTGAAGTGAGTTAAGTGTGCTGAATTAGCTAAAATATTAAAGTTTACCTCATCTGTATTAAATACCACAGATCCTGATGGGACAAGCTCTATTTTCACAAATCTGCCATGAGCCAAGTGAAGTTCAAGTTGCATTTGCTGAGCCTCGAGGGGCAGAGGTGCCTTAATAAAAAGGCAGAACTTCTTATAGATCCTGTCTTCAGGAACTGGACAAAATTTTATATAGTAAGAGTGCAGATGGATCCCGTTCTCCGAGGTAGTCCATGATTCCTTCAATATAGCAGGAACAAGCATCTCATGCAGTTCACCTCGGGAATCCTCACCTGCCCAAAAACAAGAATATATTCAACAGCTACTCAAAGAAAAAGGGAATAGAAGGTTTTGATAGTTGGTTGCTACAATTCAACCTTCAGAATCGTCAGAATCAGAAGAAGCCAATACTGACTCATCTGCATCTTGTGAAGGTCGTGGCAAAAGAAAATTGCTTAATGCACCCAGTTTATGCAATTGTTCAATGGCCTTCAAACAAGCATCCTTTTTAGCAGCTTCTTGTGAAGGTTGTGGTGCACCAACAATTTGATGTATAGGAGCATTTGCGGGTAATATTATATGGCAGATACTTCCTCCTAAATCATCAAAATAAAAGAAATTTGGCTTTGGATCAAAAAACCTGCAAAAAGAAATTAATAATCTCAACAAACACACATATTAGGAAAAAATGAAATTTTCAGACACAAAACACCAGATCATACTCAGCATGAGGAAGTTTCGAGCAATAATGATGCAACAAAGAGATGCTATATGCAGAACTGACGGAAGCACCAGACACATCCACTTTATATACATTTTCTTCAGGACAACCAAATGTCTCATCAGATGTTCTTGAAGAAATTTCCACATTCATTCGAACTTCATCTTTTGTAAAGCTTTTTATTAGATCCAGCTCCCTCTTATTGCCACTGCAATGTTAAAAATAATTTTCTGGTTTATAAGGGGAAATAAGAAAATGCAGCAGTAGATGGATGTATATATATAAGCAGCAGTAGATGGATGTGTATATATATAAGCAGCAGAAAATGACCTGTCCACCAAAAAAGCATATTCAGACTGAGGCATTCGTGCACGTCCTCTTGATTGTATAAAGCTAGAAACAGTTTCTGGAAGATCAAAGCGTATGACAAGACAGCATGTCTGAATATCGAGTCCTTCTTCACCCACTTTAGTTGCAATCAATAGATTCAACTGCCAAATCAACAGCCTTAGCAATTAATTACTAGCACAAGCATATAGGGAGCTAGTTCATTTTAGAATAATATATGGGACTCTGTATTCATATTTTTAGGGACCATGTTCCAATAATTTGAGAAATTATCTTTTCTTAATTTATGGGATTATTGACCCTAAAATTATGATCATGTCCTTTAGTATTAGCCACACTCCTCATGTATATATATATACGAGCTAATAATGTACTTGGAGACACAATCTTCATCAATAAAATGTAGCCTCAAAATCAGTGTCCATGAAAATGATAAGTATCAAACTATTTTAAATTATAACAGTATCATTAAAGCCACACATTTCAGTTACATGGGACAGAAATGACAAATGCCAAGAGCTTATAAATATATGAAGTATTACCTTTCCAGTTTGGAACTTCTCAAGAATGCTGTTCATGGTCTTCCGAGACATACTCTTCCGTCCAGAGTGAACCCCGACAAGAAAATCACACTTCCATGACGCTAAAAACTTGAGCTTTTGCAATATGCATGAAAGAGATCTTGCAGTTACAATCCTATTCACAAATATTATACCCTTCAAATTTGGTTGCAACCTGAAAAGTGGGAAATGAAAATTTTCAAAGAACTGTCCCTTCTTCTCTCTTTCTTCGTTAACCTTTTCAAAAAAAGGTCAATACTATGCAGCAAGAAGCATCAATGCACAACAATTAAATTTTGCATTAACATAGAGTATGACAATAATGGAATAAACTCTTAAAAATGAGATTTTTCCTCTTTCTGGTAATAATCAAATCTTACAATTACCAGTTATCTGATATAATCAACTTCAGTTCCAATTGTTGTCAGGATAACAACAAATAAAAAAGAAAATCTTGGAAGCAAGAAATTGTTCTGATAAGTTATATTCTCCATTCTAGATATGCACACACATTAATCAGGCACAGACTTTAGGTGTGACAAAATTTGTTGGTAGGTCATTTTCACACAAGGTTGACTTGACCTGACTTGACAATGGTGGCACGATTAGCAGTAACACAAACATGACCCATTTATTCATTGCATAAAAATATAGGAACCCTCACAACATGAAATATAAATGTGTTCTACAAACACAGCATGTAACGCATTACACATAGACGCATGTACAAGTTACACATTGACACGTGACACGTTTTACTTAAGATCTATATCTATCAGATGCAAAAGACAATTTTATCCCTTATATTATAACAAATTACATGGGTTGTTAGTGTGTTAGGTTGGGTCGGAATGACATATTCAACATGACAGGTTTAACTGAATGAATCATAATGGGTTTGCGAGTTAACCTGTCATGCGACCCATTTTAAATCGTGGCATAAAAGGCTCAACCCATTTATGACATAAACCTGTTAAGGTTAAACCCTTATTCATTGATTTTACACATTTTGCAAAACGTGTTCACATGGCATGACTCATTTTTTGACACCACTAAGCACAGATGCAGACTTACAATATTACAAAACTGTGTGCATTATGTCACATGAAAATATGCAAGGGAGCAAACCTAGCCCAAAACGCAATCAATTAGATCAAACTAAAAATTAGCACAAATTAACATTAATTTGATAAACGCCCCTCAAAAAAATGTTTCATAAAATTTTCTATGAAAAAAGTGCTACCACTTAATAGCTAACCTGAAGGTGGAAAGAATTCCAACAAGGCATAAAAGCTTTTTCGAGAAAAATGGCTCACTTAAAGCATCTGCAGTAGATATTTCAGATGCAATGCCATCTGCAAGAACAGAAAGCACAAGATTCCCTCCAAATTAGAACAAACTGATGCTCAATTTTAATAGAAAATTTTGAATTGAACACCACATGCAAGGCCAAGAAGGAAAGAAAGAATCTAACTGACAATTTCTTAACATTCATTAAAAGAGAATAACATAATCTGGAGCCAAAAATATGATAATGTATGCTATGATATATTACAACAATGACCAGATCGAACTAGGAAGTCCAACTATAGAAAAAAAATATATAGAGGCATTAGGCCTGGTTTGTTTTAGCCATGTACGTAGTTGTCAAATCGAGCTTCCAATCAAGTACCAGAATCCTCAATATTGCAAATTGAAAATACCAAATCAACCAAAAGGGATGATCAACTCAGCAAATATTGCTCGAAATTAAACCCTTGTATGGATATGCAATTTAAGAAAGCACAGCAACTGAAATGGGCAAACCAAACTGGTATCAGTAATATTCATCATAATTTCACAAAATCAATGAATGCAAACAAAATGCATTAAAAATATGATATATTGTGGCAACCATTGGGAAATCATTTGGTTGCCAGTAAAGCAAGGAAAATAGGTGCGAGTCTCATCATGATCAATTGTTCTAAATCATAGGTGCATATATAAACAAATTGAAAACTACATCTCATATACATTTGTTTAATGTATATATTTTCTACTGTGGTGGCACATGCAAAAGAAATTTAAAAACACCTACTTATGCAAAACAACTAGAGTCCCATTCTTTCTTTACAGTTTAGGCATGTGGAATTTTTTTCCTACTCTAATATGATATCAATTCAGATTACTAAGGGGAGGATTTAATGTAACTTTTCATGGTAAGATTGAAGTTAATTTTTGAGTTTTAAACCTATTATGTCCTACAAACTCGAGAAGAAAAGAATTCGGCATTCAATAGATTTGTTTGCATTCTCCCAATTCATTCACAATTCAGCCTCGATTTTGGAGTAATTTGCAATTAGGCCTGTAGATTCAAATAGTTAAGGGTGGGGCAAGGTTTTATATAACTGAACTGGAAACAGAAACAGAAACCATATCCCAGAATCAACTTGAATCAAACTCAATCAGTTTGAATTTGGTGCCGCTGCCATGACTTCTTAAGGTCATTTTCAAAATACTCAAATCACCAACAAAATAAAATGTAAGTAAAAAAAAAGAAAGAAAAGAATATCGTAAAAATATATTCATCCATCTCTCATCATTTGTCCACCATTGCCAGATGATCAAAACAATCACTTCTAGAGACATGGAAAATATTGCAACAATGGGCCAAATACCATTACAAATAGGTCAATGCTTTGAAAAAAAAAATGTTGAAATTGAAGACCATTGGTTGAGCTTTTTATTTTATTGTTCAATGGTACTGTTTCAAAGTGCTATAGCACTAAAACAAACGACCTCCATAACCCTCTCTTTCTTGTTGAACTGTACTTCTTAAGCCTATTTCCTCATAAGCTCTAATTACCACCTAAATTCATACTCATTCTAGTTCTGACCTTCAAAATAACCCAATCTCAGTATTCAGACCTGCAAGCTTTCCTATATCATACATTGATGGTCATAAATCATAATAAGTAGAAGATATTAAAGAAATTAAAATCAAAATTGAAAATACCTTTTGTACAAACAGCAGCAAAGGAATTTGCCACCTGAGCCAGATATCTATCACAAACAGAATCATCACTGATATTTCCCTCTGCTTCTATGAGTGCACTCCACTCAGAGTGATCACCACTCAAAAGTATTTGACAAGCCTTCAAAAAAATAGCAGAAGAGAAAAAACAGAAAATTAATATTTACAGACAGCATCCATTGAAGAATACACCCATAAACCAAAAGTGAAATTTAGGTGAGAAAAAAAAGTTACATAAGGTGGATGCAAAGAAATATCCCAAATCCCAAATCCCAAACCAACAAATCTCGGCTTTCTCTTCCTACTCATCTCTCATATTAACAGAGGAAAAGTCACACAAATTTAAGCATAAAAGCTAACCTCGCTAGCTTGCTGCCAATTTTCCTAGAGCCTCAGTGTGTGTAGACACTGTAGTTGGCACAATTTATAAATCCATTACTCAACCAAACTAAGCCAACTATAAACACCCCATATTTTTCCCACAAATTAGCTGCTATGTGAACATCAATAATCTTCCAAAAAAAATATTCAACTATCTTTACATTTCACACACTGATCATTGCCCCTTTAACACCTTAGAAATCACTGTGGGAACATGCACACATCCAAATGTGTATGGTATCTCTTTAACAGAAAACAACTGTAAGTTATTAGCTGTATCCTGAATATTTTGGATTATCCAGTATGAACAACTATTTGAAATTGGGAAATCAAATAACTATCCATAAAATTGACAACCATCATTGCAGAAACTAAAACACGCCTCACGCTTAAGAAAGTTATATTGGCACAAAAGCTAAGCACTGAAAATAACAAATAGACGGAAGAAGGCTTGCCCAGGTTCTGAATAACTTACTTGTAATGCTCCCCAAAGGCCAAGATTTTCCAAACAGAATACCACATTAGCATGCATTCTACTGAGCAATTTTATGGTATTTCGAAGACCCTGAAGACTTTGACAATCATTTGCCTTCTTATGAAGTTCCGATATGCACTGTCATTATAACAACAAAATAGCAAATGAACCAAGCCTGAATGGAAACAAAATTATGATAAAAACAGAAATAATAACATACCATGCGTTTTATCTCCTCCAATTTACTATAAAATGTCATATAGGAACTACACCTGCCATTTGCAACAGGACCATATAGATGTACTTTAACTACAGGAGATGCTACAAAACTTTCCAAATCTTCATTGTCTTCAACTGAATAAACCTGAAAAATAGGAGAAAAGCATATCTGAGATCAGGTTTTATATTGTTGAACAACAAGATCAAAGTGATCGCATGTAAGTACAAACCATGCTATACAGTTAGCAATCGAGGGGAACTTGAATTTTACTTTTCATATTTCATTCATCACGATGAATATACTCCAATAACATGATCTCATCCAAAGAGATTCAACATTGAACTCCACACAGTACAATTTCCTCCCATACTCACGATCCTGTTCAGCAACAGTTGCATACAACTCATGATGCTGTTCAGCAACAGTTGCATACCATACAGGGTTCGTGATTATTCATACAAAAAATGACGTTACAAAAAGATTTTTGAAATATAAACAAATATTTTGCATTACAATTTTTTTTTCTCATTAAATACCTTGGATAATACCATTCCGCCAAAAAGACATGTAGTACAAGGTACACAAAGTTGCTGGCATACTGTGTGCTAATATTTTCTATAAGATTAAATGTTTAAAGCTCAGAATAAAAGAGTTCATTGATGATTTGAGGAGATAAAATATTGGATAAACCATGCAGAAAACTTAGGGCAAAAGAACCATCACCAACTAATAAAAGCATATAGGATGATTCAAGACCCACACATTTGCAATGACATGCAATTATATACAGTACAAAGAGATAAAACAAAGTTTAATTCCGTTCAGCACAGATGGAAAAGAGTGGCTGCATTAGCAGAACGTGGTAGTTCCATTGGTCCACCACCCTTTGTAAGTAACATGGACCAGTTTTTGAGGCCAGAGCTCGCCTTTCAAAGAATACAACCAGTAAACAATGGGTATTTTCACAATGATTTAAGTCAAGATAAAAAAAATAAGCTATATATAAACCCAATAAATAGCTCAAACTGACATTTTCCACAACCTACCTTAGCATCAAGTAGATTTTCAAGGCTATTGATGCTTTTGGGTAAATTTTCTTGATTAGAAGCACCTGTAAGACAGCAGAGAATTTTCAAAACAATGAAACAAAAGGCGGCTGTCTAACATTAGAAACCTATACCACAGGTGCTGTCTAACATTAGAAACCTACACCATACAACAAGAACAGTCCATTAGGTTACGGTGAATTGGATTATGAGATTTTGCACTGCAAGTCAGTGTCTGGCAAAGCTAATCGGTTTTCTTTTTTTAATTTCTTTCCTTTGTTCCTACATTACAAGGTGACAACAAGTGATGCAAACACAGGGATGGAGAGCAAGTATAGAAAAAAATCAAAAGAGCACCCTTAATGCACAATTATCACACAAGCAATCAATTGAAGAAAATAATAAATACTGCAAATGGTATCAGGATATTTTAGGCTGGAGAGATGGAAGGATTAGAGACAGCAGATTTCATTTTATGTACATTTTAACAAGTGATAGAACACGTCACTTTCTTCCAAATAATGCAGAACCTTACTTGGGAACAAAAGGTCAAAAGGGCGGGTACTCTCGAGGATAGAAGAATAAAATAACAATGAAAATTGCTTTCTTTTTTTTTCTCTTTTTTGAACCTTATTATTGCAGAATATAGTATTTAATAAACCTTAAAGGCAGGAAAGGCATGCAGAAGTATGTGGAGAGTATTATTATTGACATGGCTGCATCGGTGCCCTTGAACTTGTTTCAGTACTTTTGCAGAAAATTACATACCAATATCTTAAGGAGCTTGGACATGGATGAGTACTTAAATCCTCAACCACTGGAGAATCATCTATTCTTTTCTAAATTTATTTTTGTTCTTTCTGTTTTTATGTTTTTGAGCCATTCCAACAACTAAAATATACTAAGTTCAGTTAACTATTCAGTTATAAATTAAAATAAAAATAAAAATATGAAAGTCCCAAGCAGCCCTTTTGGTAAAAAAGAAGAAATATTATAGATATAATGTCTCCCATAAACTTAAAATAACTTGACAGGAGAAATCCCAATGACAAGGAATGATCTATGGTGCATTACCTTTCCCCACGACTGGAGATGCAGTCATGCCAAATATACGAGGAAGGTTTCCATTATTAGTTTTGTAGAAGACCTACAGAATTGTCAATATAATCAATCAGACCAACTAAAAAGAAGAGTGTCATAGTTCACATGCCTTCTGTGTTGTGTGGCAGTAGTTTAAACGTAAACTCATGCAGATCTTTACCTTCATGATTTGTGCATAAGGATGGCTGCTTTTGACTTGAGCATGATGACACTCATCAAACACCAACAGAGATATTAACTCCATCTTGATGAAGCTGTGACTTAAGGCATACAATAGTATCTGAGGGGTCATGACTAGAACCTGCACAAACAGTTGACACTACATTATCAAACAAAGCGGAAGAGATCTTCAGAAAGTGGATTTTTATGATCCAATAATATATAAAACCTACTTAATACTAGTATCAGCTGAGCAGAAGGTCCTGTATAGTGGCAGATAACAGTTTTTATCTTTTTCTTATTTTTAAATTTTCTTTCTATTTTTCAGTTTCATTTCCATTGGAATACAAGAACATGTCCATTTTTCTCTGACATGTTGTTTCATTTTATTACATAATTAGTCAGTAATTGGAGGGATGGATTAATTAAATGGTGGTGAACTGTTAAATGAGATGGAATAATCATTATTCTTTAAATATTGTTATGGTGGCAGTGATCATGGTGAAGAATAAGATGCCAATGGTGCCAGCATGTCTGAAGCAACAGCAACAGTAACAGTGATGCTGGTGATGGTGCAGCAGTAACACAGGAGAAGAATATAAGGCAATTACCTCTCAACAGTTAGAGCCAGAATAGGATGATTTTGGTTGGAACAAAATAACACATTGGTTTCAAAGAAACCCTAAGAATTAAAATTCTGAATTCACAGATAAAAAACAATCCCTAAAACTAATTGCTGCTGTCCTATTTATATTAGTTAGGACAAATCCTAATTCTATATTGAATAATATTCCTAATGAGTTTAGAGCCCTAGACTGAATAGTATTCCTATTTAGCTAAATCCTAAGTAACACTAAAACATTATTCCTAATTAATTAACATTCTTTAATTTAATTAAGAATTCTAAATAAAGAAGGAAAATAAAAGAAAACTTCTTAATTAGTCTTGGATGCTCCTGCATCATTCTCCTCGGGTTTGAAAAGAACTCGGCTTCCCCGAAAAAAGCTTAGATATTTCAGCCATGAGAATAGGATCAATTTGTATAAACTTCTCCGTAGAATACCACATGCTTAAGGCTTTTGCAAGGGCAACCAACATCACAAGCCATTCAAATAATCTATCATTTTTCTGAGCAAGCGAACCTGGTTCAACAAGAAGAATTTTTTGTGTTTGCACTAGCCTTCTTGCTTGAAGATGTATTTCAACTTCATGGATTACTTGCTTCAAACAATCTGCTTTTGGCAGTTTTATGCTATTAACATCCACAAGCAAACGCTTTCGTGAAGAATAACAATCTTCCTTTGTTTTTCCACCTTCAATGTTCCAATCTTTTTGTTCTTCTATTTTAGGGGTAATAAGAACCTGCTGAATAGCAGTATTTTCTCCTTGGGTAGAAACTAGGTCAATTTCTTGCTCTTCTTCATCATCATACTCATCATAGATTAGTTCCATAAGGTCCTTGTTGCTGCCTTCACTGTTTTGATTGTCAAAATATGAAACTTTTTTCTCATTTTCACTCTCCTCAGGGTCATCAATATCTATCAATGTTGTTTTTCCCCAATCTAAATAATCTAATGCATGTAACTTTCCATGAAGATCAGCTACTTCAATCTTCATCCCTTAACCCTTCAAATCAAGGGCGTGTAGTGACAACTCTTCCAATCCACTTTGCGCTGCTCGATTTGCGTGTCCAGCTTCATGAAAGGGTTTATGTCCTTGACTTCATCAATCTCAAGATCCTCTTGAACCTTGAGTTGTTTGTGGTTGCCTTTCGGAATCTCCATTCGAGCTTCCATGAGTTCCTGACACTGCAAGGCTTGTACAGCCCAGGTCAAATCCTCAATCATTCGCAATATCTCAGCCATCTCAGTTTATTGGGACTGATTACCTCTACTTTGATCTCTCCCTCTACTAAACATGGTTTAGAACAAAAAATGAACAAAAATCCTGCAACAATTTAGGATTTTTTTGCGCTCTGATACCACTTAATGCAGGAGAAGAATATAGGGCAATTAACTCTGAACAATTAGGGCTAGAATAGGATGATTTTGGTTGGAACAAAATAATATATCGGTTTCAAAGAAATCCTTAGAATTAAAATTCTGAATTCATAGATAAACAACAATCCCTAAAACTAGATGCTGCTGTCCTATTTAGATTAGTTAGGACAAACCCTAATTCTATACTGAAAAATATTCCTAATTAGTTTAGGCTCCTAGACTAAATAGTCTTCCTATTTAGCTAAATCCTAAGTAAAACTGAAACATTATTCCTAATTAATTAACATTCTTTAATTTAATTAAGAATTCCAAATAAAGAAGGAAACTAAAAGAAAACTTTTTAATTAGTATTGGATGCTCCTGCATCAAGCACCAATTAGTGGTATGATGATGGCATTTTGGTGCAGCAGTATGGTTGGTGCCAAAGGTAGCTAACTAGCTTAGGAGATGGTGTCTATGCTGATGATTTCAATGGTATGTGTAGTTTGATGGGGCAGCTATGAGGTGGTGCCAGAGTTAATAGCGCTCCTACATGGCAGGGATGGTCTTGGCAATAAGAGTGGATTTCAGTGGCAATTTCATGGTTTGGATTGTTGTCAGTTATGATAATGATAGTGTACTGAGAAAACATGCAGATGTCTTTTTCAAAGAAAACAACAAGAGGTCAGGTGGACAAAATAGTAAAATATGAATTTGACTTTTTTTCCAACACCATTATGCTAGCAAATTGAAAACCTCCATTCCTTTTATCTGCAAGAAACCACCAAAGGCAACCCTAATTTCCCACCACTGCACATCTCAAAAGTAACAGTAAAGCAAAGCAAATTTCTTTTCTTGTAAAGAGAACACATTTTCCTTCATTAACTGCATCGTCTATCAAACTTTGACCTTTTAGATGCAAATCTTTGATAACAACTAACTATCTGATGGATATAAATAAATAAATTAGGTTCGACAGTGCAGAACTAGACTTCAACACTGGAGAGGCTAAAAAAGAAATAAGAAAAAATAGATTTAAGTTCATGGAGTAATATAAAAGTTTTTATCTTTTGAATCCAATGATTATATCACAACAATATTTACATGTGTCTTATAATTATATATGGATAATAAAAAATATTTAAAGAATTTCAAACATTATATATACTTTCAAAGAAAAAAAGATATGGAATGTACGTAATTAAACTTTTAAAGAACTAGAATATCTAGATGCATCTACTTTATAACAAATACATAACAAATTTCTAGATAAAAATAAAATTTTGAATGATTTGAACTTTGAGAAGCTCCGGGAGAACCACACCCCCCCTCCCCCCCCCCTCCCTCCACTGACCCAAAAAAAAAAATTCAGGGGCGCAGCAACTGCTGATGACGCTGTATCATAAGAAAGGCATACAATTCCTTGTCTACCAACACATGGAAAAATTAATAATGAAACTCATTAACCAGTGTAACTACCTCGTATTGTTCGATCTCTCTTTCCCAATCATGATGGCTCCTCAAGTTCTTGGAGCTCCCATAGTAGATCCGAACCTTGAAATCAATAGATTCTTCTATAACCCTGGCTTGCTACAAAATGACAGCAACCTGATTCAGACCATGCATACTCAACAAGCTAAGGTTGATGCTTAACCCTCACACATTTATAGCCAAGTTACTAAATGTGACTTTAAAAGAGAACATAAATCTCCAAAAATTCTAATAAACTCGCCCAAGCCTGCATCAATTTTACAAAGATAAAAAGATAATTGCTGATAGCATTAAGAAATACCAATGCAAGAGAAGGACAATTAACATAGAATAGGCAAACAAATGCAACAAAAAACTTCACTAAATGAAATCATTATCTGATGGTCAAGGCATGTTTATCACCCTTGTCAATATATTCCTCAAGCTCTTTCACATCTTCAAAATATTTATGACAGAAGATTTTAGTGCTTCAATTTTTTTTTTTTTTACCCCTCCATTTTGCAAAGTATTTCATTCTACTATGGTGAAACACTTTTTCCAGCTACTCAAAATGTAAAGAAGTCAGCTGTAACTCAAAAGGTGATAAAAAAAACCATACAAGTCCTCTCATAAATAATCATCAACTCTTCTCTCATCTAAATTGGTGAAGTAGTGGAAGAGTTTAGGGCAATTAGTTCTCAACAATTAGGCAATAATAGGGTTTTTGCGTTTGAAACAATATTAAATAATTGGTCTTCAAGAAAACCTTAGAACTAAATTCTCTATTGAAGGAGAAAACTTAAATACTTAAATTGACTGTTATCGTCCTATTTATAGTAGTTAGGAAAAGTCCTAATTCTAGATTGGAAACTACCCCTCATTAGTTTGTTCAACATACTGTATTAATTAAGAATCCTAAGTAAAGAAGGATACTGAAAAACTAAACAACAAAAATCCAAATTTAACTTGGATGCCCCTGCGTCACTCGGAGATAGCATACTTTACTTAGACTTGAACTGTTAAGTTAGTCTAATGCTAGCTTAGAAAAACATAGGCCAGCATCGTTTAGATTCATTTCATCAACTCCAAAATCCCTTGTCTAATTGTCTTGCTATGCACCCTAAGTTAATCTTAGATCAATCATGAAAACTGTTCAACCAGAAACTAAAGTAAACTGATCTGCGTTCCTTTACCATGAGCTCTCAACTTGATGAGAGCCTAATCAAGAATTTAAATTTAATGTATGTGTGGTTACATTTTATATTGTATTTTGAATAATATAGAATAATAATTTATTGATTTGAGCTCATTAAATTTATCCAAATTTCTAAATTTTTAACACTAGTTGAGCTGAATCAAGTCGAGCCCGAAAAAGTTTTCTATTTTATTTCTCAAGAAATGTCTAACAAATCTCTCGACTCAGAATCATGAGAGTAATGTAGCATTATAAGTATTACATCAAGTTGAACTCAAGCATGACAATTAAAACTCAATAAAACTCGAGTCGAGTTTTGAACCTTGGTTTTCTAATCAAGTCAAGCTCCTAGTTTACATTATATTCAACCCTTCAAATACATCAACTAAATAAAGTAGAATATTTTAGGCGAAATTGAAATAACAAATTAGATAAAGATCAACATGCCAAAAGAGAACCTACCTGTTGAACGAGGGCAACCGTAGGTGCAAGAAAAACACATACATTCTTCTGAGGTTTCTTTATCAAGTGACCCAATTCGTAAATAAGCAACACAGCGATGTGGGTCTTGCCACAGCCAGTCCCTAAATAAACAATTATGTTCTCGTCCAAAGCTTTCTTGCATAGTTCCAACTGATACCTAAAAAAGAAAAATAACAACAAGAACAACCCACATTTTCAGTTGAATAATAAACATACAGATAGCAACTTCACAATTATAAATTCTTGAAATTATTAAGAAGAAACCGTTTATTCACAAAGAAAAAGGCGAACTGAGGTATTTCAACCACTCCATCTAATTTTATATATATGTATTCATTAAAACAAGAAATAGCCAAAACCCATCAAGTAAAAGCAATGAAACTACATAATGACTTACTTTCGAGCTATTTTTCTCGGATCTTTCTCAGAACTTAGAGGTCTAGAGGTGGGTTCGTCTCCATTATCAGGAATTTGTGAGGTATCACAAGTGTTATTCCCATCAGCAGAAAGGGGCTCAGCTCCAGACGTACCTTCACCGTCTGGCATGTTGAAAGAGAAAGTTCCGGGTTTCCTCTTCTCTTTTGGCTCTTTTTATCGAACAACGTGTAGGTGGCAATCGATGTTTTATTCCACAGGGTGGGAGATAGCTTCTCAATAAAGGCATTTGTGCGATTCTGACAGAGGCCAATGTTTGGGCATAAATAATGACTTCATCATCGCATGCGTCAAGTCAAGCGCGGGGTCTTGGTCTCTATCCTGAGAAATAGCTTTGCAAGTCAAAGATTGGTTTCGATTTTTAGTCAGCCACGCCAAGCCTTCGTGTGTAAGTGTAAGTGTGCGTGCGTGTTTTTTTTCCTAATCCAAAGGCTTTCCTTTCTGTCAAATAATTTTTTTTCTTTTAACTTCGATATGTTTACTGGTAGAGGATAGTTTTTCATTTTTTTTATTTCAAAAAATAAAAAATACTGACTTGTTAATTATTCTTTTTCTGTCAATATATATTATAAAATGAAGAGGCTACAATTTAGCCACTAAATATCCTTGAAAATAAAATTTCATATCAAACTAATTTAATTTTTCTTATAACGATTATATTTATTTAATTTCAAATTTTTATATATAATATAATATCATGAATGCATATATTATAATAGTTAATACATGCAAAACCACTTTGCACTACGTTGCGGGATAATACTACTATTATAATTTTATTTTTCAATATTTATTTTATTATTTTTTTAAAATAATTTATTAACATAAAATTATCTTTTAAAAAAATTGTACTTGAGTAATAATAAAATTTATTTCATGAATACATGTAAATTATCATGAATAAATTTATTGTACTGATTCTATAATTTTTTTTATATTTTTTAATGTTACAAACTCTTTCTATAAAAAATATAAAATTTAACATTTCATAGGTTTTTTTATAAAAATTATTGAATTTTTAAAAAAGTATTTGTTATTTAGATATTATATTAATAGTCAATAATAGGTGCTCATTATCCAATAACTTCACATTTCTTTGTTTATTAATATTATATTTATTTACTTAATTGAAAAAAAATTAAATAAAGTGAAAATGAAAAATAGACATTATTTATCTATTATAATCTAACTCTAAGAGTCCATTTGGAATGAATGAATTCTATGAAATTTTGTGAAATTCATTTAGAAATTCATATTTCTCGTTTGGAATGAAAAAAATGTAGATTTCAATTCTAGGAATTCGATTTCAATTCTAGGAATTCAATTCCATAGAATTGAATATAACTACATTAAATTTCATAAAAATTGGTGGAATTTCCAAATGAATTCCATAAAACTAAATACTTCAAATTTTTTTAACAAAACTACCCTCTTTTTTTATAAATTTAATTTTTTTAACTTTTTTACTTATTTTACTTAATTATTTTATCAAACTTTATCATAATGATAAATTATTAAATTTTATTTGATAAAACTACCATTCTATAGATAGAAGTATTTCTTTTATTTGATAAAACTACCATTCTATGGATATAAGTATTTCCTCTCATTTCCATTGTTTTGTTTTATTTTCCTTTTTGGACTCTATAATTATTAGTGTGAAACTACAGTTTTTATTGAACAGAGACATTTTATATAAATTAAAGATAACTGTTATAATGAATGTTATAATTATTTTTTATATTATATTTATAATTAACTAATTAGTATATGAAATTTATTATTTGTTTATTGATAAAAAATAACAAGTTATGATATTGCATATAATAAATATAAATTGATGTTTATATTGTTGTTATTAGATTATTATATTAAGGGTATTTTAAAATATAAAGATAAATGAATTCCTTTTAAGAATTTATTCCAAATATAATTTTGTAAAATTCAATTGAATTCCTTACTATAAATTATAGCATACCAAACAACACAAATTCAATTGTAAATAAATTCTACTTGGAATTCATTTATAAATGAATTTTATATCTATCGTTCATTTGTTTCAAACGGACCGTAAAAGTTCAAAAACCATTTTCTCTTCGGTACTATTCAGAACAAATGAACCATGATTATAAAATTAAGTGGAATTCATTTATAAATGAATTTATCATGTTTGATATGCTACAATTTAAAATAAGAAATTCAATTGAATTCCACAAAATTATATTTGGAACAATTCTTAGATAAAAATTCATTTGTCTTTATTTCTTAAAATAACCTTGACATAATAATTTAACAAAAAATACTAATATAAATAAATTACTTATATTTCACCATAATTAATTAATTAAATTTTAAAATTTTATATTTCATGTCATTGTAAATGTTTAAATTTTATTTTTATTAATAGATTAAAATTTTATTTGGATTAGTCATATACAATAGTAATTTCACACTCATTATAATTTTATTCATCAAGTCATGTATACATTAGTTGATACATTTGTTTCATAGACTATATAATGAATATATACATTGCATGTGAATATAATTAAATCATTTATAACTTGGCTAATTAAATAATATGAATATAAATTATCACCATCCATGAAGTTATTCACTTTGCAACTATCACAACAATAGTTAGGTTGCAAAGGAAAATTTTTATCCTTTTGAGAAAAATAAAAAATTCATATTTCCGAGACTAGGAGTGTCCTCCCACTCTCGGTCAACTGTAGCAAAATGTGAATTCAATTGGTTGAAATATATATATGTCATTTAGAATTTTGCTTTATTTTTTATATGACAAAAGAAAAAAGAAAAAGAGTTGAATGATTCAACCGCCAATCTTAATTGGGTGCAGATGAAGATGAAAAACTAAATAGCAGGAAAAAAGGAATGACGATCTGAAATACCCTGAAATTTTTATTTTGAAACATTCCCATTTTAATTTAAATTGTAAATTTTTAGCCAATAATATTACGCCACGTAATATTATCGGCACCGAAAATCATTTTGGTTCGCCCAAAAAAATTTACTGAATAACCGTTAATCGAATAAAATCGGACCAATATTTTTTTTATTGGACCGAATTAATTTAAATTAGACCCGAATAGGATATTTTTGAAAAAATACTGTGCGTCACTATTTTTTTCTCCCCGACAACTTACCTTGGACGGTTTGTTTTTATTTAATAATTATAAAACTTTATAATATTTTATTTTATTTTATTTATTTTTTATTTATTTATTTTTTCTTTAAATCTGCATCTTCTTCTTCCTTGGTCTGCAACTCCAGCGACCAGCCTCCTCCCTGCGCCTCCACCGACCATAGCAGCGCCACCATCTTCCTCCTCCTCCTCCTTCTTCTTCCTTCTTCTTCTTCTTCCTTCTCTTTTCTTTCTTTATTCTTCTTCTTTCTCTCCCTGCGCTGTCTCCCTCTCTGTTGCAACAGCACCGCCAGCTCCTCCAGTAGCAGCAGCAGCTCCTCCGCCAGCTCCTCCTCGCGCGGCTGCGACCCAGCTCTGCTCTGCCTCCCTCTGACGCGCGACCCAGCCCCTGTTCTGCTCCTCTGCGTCGCGCGACCCAGCCAGCCACCATCACAGTTCCTCCGCCTCTCTCTGCAGCGCCACGAGCTCCGCCAGCTTCTCCTCCTTCCCTGTCCCGCGCTGCCCGACGAACAGCAGTGACACAAAGCCGCTCCAGCAGCCCTCCTCCTCCTCCCCTATTCTGCGCCACCACTGCAGCAGCAACTCCAGCCACTGTAGCGCCGCCAGGCCACCACAAGCCGCCACTCCTCAGCTGCAGCAAGCTCAGCTTGCTACTCCGGCCACCATCTCCTCCTTCAACCTTTGATTCAAGGATTTTTGGGAATTTGACATTTATTGGGTATAAATTTACTATTTTTAGAATTTATTTGATTTAAATTGTGATTAATTAGTTGGTTGATTTTTGAATAATTGGTTGAATGATTTTATTATTTGAGTAGTTAATTAT
>CANUEX010042438.1:0-21814 GCA_948099535.1 Jatropha multifida | reverse complement strand
AAAAAATAAAGTTAAAATTATTAATAAAAACAAACCATCCAACGTTAGGTTGTCGGGGAGAAAAAAATAGTAACGCACAGTATTTTTTAAAAATATTCGATTCGGGTCTAATTTTAATTAATTCGGTCCAATAAAAAAAATATTGGTCCGATTTTTATTTGATTAACGGTTACTCGATAAATTTTTTGGGCGAACCAAAATGATTTTCAGTCCTAATAATATTACGTGGCATAATATTATTGGTTAATAATTTAACGATTAAATTTAAATGAAAATTATTTTGAAATAAAAATTTCGGAATATTACATTTATGAAAAAAAATTGAATTATTTGGATCCCAGAGAATTAAGGGGACTGCTAGTTTTCGAATACGAGATATCCACCCTAGTCTCATAACAACATTAGAAATATATACTCGAATGGTAAATTTAAAATGTAATAATAAAAAAAAATGAAGAAGAAGAGAATGTATAAAAAGAGTACACAAATCAATTCTTTATCTTTCAAAGTAACAAATCAACCAAGGATCAGTGTTGCTTGGGGAAAGGACCTACAATTCCGTGAGAAATGAGCTGGAAACACAGAGAGATGGATGTCTATTTGAATCGAAAAGCAGTTAAAATCAGTTTGGTTCGTCGGTTTTTATTCGGCTTTTGCTATTTTTACTCATTTATATTCGGCTTTTGCTATTTAATCCAGACTGAAATGTAGTTCAGTTTTGAGATAAATCAATAGGACCAATCGAACCGATCTGATTCTAATAACCCTAGGTCTTATAATTATAAAATTAATTTGGACAGAACTATCTTACCTTCACTAAAATTTTTAAATAAACTAACTCTTTTTTTTCATTTATTTAAATTACTGTAACTAACTTTACAGGAAGACAGATTTCTGTGTAGTGCTTTGTTTTTATCTTCGGGTTTTGTCCCTTCCTCATGTATTGAAAAAAAAAAATTAGACTTTTGATGATATAAAAAAAATTAATACATCGAATTCATTTATTTTGACATATAATTAATAAAACTGACATGGGCAAAGATGAAATTTTAATTTAATGAAAACGCCAAAGTTTTTTTAATAACAAAAATCATGTGAGCATAGTGTTCAAAACATCAAAGAACTTCCCTAAGTCTTAGGCTCGAGTGCCCACTTGCTATTTTAATTTTTCTGTAAGTAATGAATTATTGAGTACGGTTAGTTTATATAAAAAGGATTTTTTTTTTCATAAATTATTGATATCCGGACTCTATTAATAAAGAATGCTTAATCTGGTTCGGAATTTAGTCACAATGAAGACTATTTGTCTCTGGTTGCAGGTGTATTGTTAGTGAGATTAGTGATAGTTAAGTAATGAATTAATTATTGAATGCAATCATTTTACACAAGCTTTTCCATTCCCTTTATTCATCAAATTACATTAAATGGCATTGTGATTGATATGAAACAAATATGCACTGCTAATTAATTAAGCTGACATAAACTCTACTAACTTGTTCAAAGAATAGTAAGAGGAACCACCTCTCTTGAAACAACCTTCAACTTTTTCCTTCAATTCTTCAGCTTTCTTTCTCATTTCTTCTCCTTCTTCATCTATCATTAGCTTTCTTACTGCACTTTCTATTTCCTTTCTCTCTATCTTGTTCTCTAATATCAAACCTGTTCTCCAAACATGACTCACATACCTTGCAGTTACCATTTGATCTCCAAAACATGGCCTGCATATCATTGGAACCCCTTCAGATATACTTTCCAATGCAGAATTCCATCCACAATGGCTCCAAAACCCTCCTACTGCTGGATGTGCTAAGACTTCCCTCTGCGGTGCCCATTTTACAATGCAACCTCTCTCTCCAACACTTTCCAAGAAACCCTTAGGCAAGAATTCAATCCAATCTGAACCCGATACTGAACCAGGCCTGATCACCCACAAGAAACGCTGCTTACTGTTTGCCAGACCCCATGCCATTTCAGCTAACTCTGTTTCATCTGTTGAAGCTACACTTCCTAAGCTTATGTAAAGAACTGAGTTAGGATCTTGCTTGTCAAGCCATGTAATGCAACAGGTGTCCTCTTTCAATAGACTACAAGAAAAGGCTGGTGCAAATTTATGCATAGGGCCTATTGCGAAGATTGGAATTGGGAATTGCGTTGCTTGTAGTTTCGTCAGAAGTGATTCTTCAAGGCAATCTATTGTATTCCAAATTACAGCACGCGATGTTTTTATATCACATGCATTAGCCATCAGTTGGTAGAAATTTTCTCGTGGTCCTAACTTGATAATTGGTAGATCCTTGTATCTCAAGGTACTAATTTCAGGAATTGGGTCGTTTGACACAGCATCTGCATGTCAATTCAGGTTCTGTTAGAATTAGAGAATAACAAGAAACATTACCAAAGTTTAGATAATCAAGAATTCTTTATTACCTGGAAATGGAAGGTAACCTTCTGAACTGAGTTGAAGAATGGCAAGTCGAGAAATGACAGTGGCTGCACTGCTCGTACGCAAAACGATGCTTGGAATGTTCAGGTGATAAGCAACAGATTCAGAAAAGTACATGAGATCATCATAAATGATGCAAGAAATCTCATCATCTGAATTCTGTTGCATTATCATCTTAAGCAAGCATTCCTGGAAGGGTATTTTGCACTTCTCATTAAGAACTAATATAATATCTACTAAGTTCAAAGAGGCAATTTCATAACTGGATAAGCCTTCCTGTATACGTTGGAAATCAAATTCTGGGTGGCTGGAGGTTTTAGGACAGTTGAAATTGGTGTGAACAATAGAGATAGAGAAACCCTTGGAATGAAGAATGGTTGCTAGCTGAAGCATAGGACTGAGATGGCCTTGGAATGGACATGGCACTAACACTACTCGGCCATTTCTCTGTCCTTGCTTAGCCGTAGCCATCTCTTCTCTCTATCTCTCTCCCACTATGAGATATTGAGATGTCTAGGCCGGGGAAGATTAAGAGTATAAATACTAGAGCATATATATCCTGTGCGTATAAAATATTAGAGAAAGTTTAAAATAAAACAGAAGCACTGTTCGACTTGGAAAATACTTGCCTAAACAGAGTTTATTAAACTAAAAATCTTTTAAAAAATATTCTGCCTCTATCTCTTCACTGGTTTGAATAAAATTCTTAATTTCGTTAATTGAATTCATAAATCGAATCGTAAAATTGAGCTGAGTAAATTTTTCCATTAAATTTTAACCGAAAAAATAAATCGAACTATATTGAGTATAGATAAATCGAATCGAAATTTTTTCATTATATTTTATATTAATATTTCGTTAATTCTACATTTGACTTTTATATTGGGCAGCAATCATATTCTGTATGCATTTATGGTTTGCTGAGCTAGCTTTTACTAGATTAAGTAGGATTCAAGTTGAAGTTCACTTCTTTTTTTTTTTTCTCTTGTGCAAAGGAATTAATTATCAGAATTAAATATTTATTTATTTATTTTGCCAACAGCTTTCGTTATACAATATTTATCCTATTTAAGAAAATAATTTATTTTAAAATACTTTGTTATATTTATAATTTTAAAGTGTAATAAGTTTTTTTTTCCCCATAAATTCCGCTATTTCCGTCATGGCAATCACCATTTAGCCTTTGCTGTGACGATGAGCTCCAACGTAATTATGATGGTCGCAATCAGCACTGCCATTTTCACCATTGCAGCCACTGTCACCATCACTTGATTATTCTCTCACCTCACAACAACACAACCACAACTTCCACAGCACTATAATAAACATAAAAAATGTGATAAAATCAAAATCTAACATATCATGTGACGTTCTTGGGAATTGAAAGAAACCCATATCGGAATAAATTTTTTATGCAAAATAGAAATTAGAAAGATGACCATAAGAAATAAAAACAAACGCATATCTGAATTTCACACGAAGGCAAAAGCCTCACCGCAATTATTGAAAATTAGGCAGAATCCATATCAAATACACCTTTAAGTTATTTAGAAGGAGAGTTATTTATAAACAAGGGTTTTTCGAGATTATTTGGTTTGATTACCCTTCAAAATTTCCTTTTTTTTGGTAATAATCACCGACATTTAAAAGCCTATTAAATTCCCAGAAGACCATTATTTTAACATTTTTGTTTTATTATAATGTTTCGTATGTAACTTGTGGAGAAGGGCAGGCCATCAAGGCATCAATGAGTTGATTGACCAGTGAATGGCGAGACATAACGATAATAATGTAAGCATTCTCTACCACTATTAGTGCTACTTCTAGAACATTACAGTTTTGCATATTTTGTGGTTTGACGTGTTGAAGAACATCAATAAAAAAAATAAGCTGCACTTTTTTTGAGGGCCCGCAACCAAATTGCTTGTATGGTGTATTATCCTCAAATTTTCTCTGTTGAAAATTAAATTAATTTTTAAATTTTCAAATTGATTATTTCAATTTGCATATCTATTGAAACTAAAATTTATTCTGAAACAAATTTTAAAAGCGCAGCTCCATGATTAGCGTGTGCATTAAAATATTGATTTTAAATAAATAAATCAATATTTTTTCAAATTGAACATTATAAATAAATAGGTGATTAACTAATTAATACTCCAAGTTATATAAGAGCTGGACGAAAGCAAGCTAAGGCATCGCCAGCTATCGAGGGATTAAACCTTCTAGAACTTTTAATATCTAATTCTATTTATTTATAATAAAAACCATCCATTTGCTTTCCACGTGCCAAGAAATGGGTTCATTTACACAGACTCAAACTCTTTAGTGACAGCTTGGAGCACTTAATTAGACGAGCATATATATATGACCTAGTTTAGAAGTAATGAAGTGAAAAAATTCTGGAGTTAAAACTAGAAATACCTCAATGATGAAAAAAAGAAAGGTAACAAAAAATTTTTTTTTTAAATATAACAAAAAAAAAAAAGAATTGATACATAGATTGCATTGTTTGAAATTTAAAAACTCAAAACAATAAAAATAAAATTTAAATATGTCTATCAAAATAAACAAAAAAATAAAATTTAAATATGTCTATCAAAATAAACAAAAAAATAAAAATAAATCTTGTAATCCTAATCTTATGATAACTTATCTTGACATCAAAATTTATTAGAAAAAACACATTAAAGTCAAGCTATGAAACACTTTTTGATAAGTATAATAATTGATCAAAGAAACACTGAATAAAAATAATTTTTATTGAAATCATTCGCAAATCAACATTTCTTATGTTTCAGTTGAAATTCAATATTCTAATTAAATGAAATTGATTATGATTAGCAATATTTACCAATTTTATGTGCTTGCTCGGATGTCGGTGATGTCTTCAAAGTCGAACCGAAAATGCAAGAAGAGCCGAGTGAAGATCCACTCGTTTTCGGACCGGCTTCGAGCCAATTTCTGTCAGGCCCAACGCCGAATCAATATTTGCAGACAACAAGAAGTGCGAAGGTTGGCCCAATCTTTGCATTTTAATTTTAACCCGTTTCAAAACCAAGAACGAAGTTTCAAGAATTTACTCGAGAAAGCCAAATCCAGACTTTTCCATGTTCTTCTGCTACTGAATACTCGAGAAATCACCAGAGTCTCCTTCCGCTCCCTATAAATATCTCTTCCATTCTCCGCATCTCACCGTCGACATAAAGTAGAAATTCGCAAACTACTTTCTGAGTGATTAATCAAATCTTCTCTAAGCGATACGCAAATCAGAAATGGCTCTGATTCCAAGTTTCTTCGGTAACTCACGAAGCAGCATTTTCGATCCTTTCTCTGCTTTCGACGTTTGGGATCCATTCAAAGACTTCCCTTTCCCTTCATCTTCTTCAATCGTCCCTCGTGAGAATTCTGCTTTTATTAACACTCGCATAGACTGGAAGGAGACACCAGAGGCTCATATATTTAAGGCTGATGTTCCTGGGCTGAAGAAAGAGGAAGTGAAGGTAGAAGTCGAAGATGACAGAGTTCTCGAAATCAGTGGAGAGAGGAATGTGGAGAAAGAAGAGAAGAATGATACTTGGCATCGGGTGGAACGCAGCAGTGGGAAGTTCATGAGGAGATTTAGGCTGCCGGAGAATGCAAAGATGGATCAAATAAAGGCTTCAATGGAGAATGGAGTTCTTACTGTAACTGTTCCTAAGGAGGAAATCAAGAAACCTGATGTCAAGGCCATTGACATCTCTGGTTAAGCAATTTCCTTTCTTATAAATTGCGCTGGGGTGTGTTAGAGATGAAAAGAGAATGTTGTGTGTGTTTGTTCTGAAAGTTAAATGTATGTGTGATTATATGTTTATATTTCATTATATAAATAAATCGTAATTTGGCAAGAGACATTCCTGTTCATCTGTTCTTTTCTTTTTCTTTTTCTTTTTTTTTTTTGTTCTTGTTAAATTCAGAAGCAAGAACCAACAAGAAATGGAATTTGTACCAAGTAAATTATCACAGTAATAGCCCATCTTCAGTGTAAGATCATGGAAAGGCTTCAACTGCAGTCAGAGTAAATGTGACCTTGTCGTTTGTATTCACAAACGAGTAACCTTTTGTTCGCAAATGCATCTATTGTAAGAACTGGTGCCTGTAATTTATCTCCCGGGCTCTAATGTGTATCCCCTTCGATTTCGCAAGATACAAATCTGTGGATTTTGCAAGATGCAAAGCTGTGACAGAATTGGCAGTAAACATAGTCAATGCAATTTGTAAATCTGAATGGATTGAATTTTGTAAAAGAAATTTACAGAAGCTGTGGGAGAGATCGCATTGCAGTGTTGGCAACACAGAAAAGTGCGGGCACAAGTTTCTAGTATAATCGTAATAACCCCCACCCTGCCCGGGTGCTTATGCTTCACAACAATCATAAAAAATGCCATAAATCTGCGGTCGAGGAATGAATATCTTATTTTCAGTAACATTAATAACTATTTATATCAATTAAATCTGACATACAAGGTTAAAGCCCATGATTTTAGCTTAATAATCCTGTGTCGTTCAATTATCAGTTAAACATACCTTCTTGAAAAAGTATAACATTGTGTTTGCAGATCGCTGATTACAGGATATGGCTGCGCAGGTTGGTAGAGTGCTTAGCTTGTAAACAAACAAACAATATATATATAAAATAGAGGTGCTCCATTGCCTGGCTAAAAGCAATAAGCCTTTCTTGAGGTTAACAAAATCCAACCCATTCCATTCTATTGCTCTGAATGGGTTGAATTTATAGAAGGCTGTGACAGATAGAGGTTTTATGGTGAAAGGGGCACAACGAAAATCAAGTGTTGGCAAATCTACCAATGGGGAGTCGCTGCAGTTGGAATTCTAACATGGAACGTATGGCGAAAAGATGACCGCAGCTGAGGCAAATGTATAGCTACTTGGCTAAAAAATAGAAAATAAATTGGACATATGGGAACTCGAAAGCAGTGACTAGTCTAATCAGAATTGCAGAAGAAAAGAAATGAAGCAGAGCGCTCTGAAATTCAAGAAGAAGATCAGCAGAAATTCCAAGATTCTTCCAATATTTTTCTTGAATGGTTTCACAGGACTCTGCATTCAAGACAACGAACTTCTTATAGCAAATATCATACGAGAACGTAAACAGAGCATATTAATATTTTGACTGACATAGTTTTGCTCTAGCAGGTAGCATGTATTAGTTATCTTCGAGAGAACACATCTGCTGTTTAAGTAAAAATTTAAGCTTGCGTTTCTTGATGCAATTTGAAACAAGAACCACATTCCACTCCGTTTATTAGATTAACAAAATCTACAAATAACATAGGTATTGATTTCATTAACTTATCCACAGAAAATAAAAAAGACCCACTGCATTACATTATGTTAAACATCTCCACATTATAGCTATCATAATTTCAAACACTTTCCACATACCAAAAAAACCCACGACTCAACAAACGCACATAGGCACACACAACGCATAAAGAAAGCTTCAGCATTCATTACATAGTAGTAGATATATTGTCGCACTAGAGGGATCACACTCAACTTGAAAATTCTTAACCAGAGATCTGAATAGCCTTCACATCAGGTTTCTTGACCTCTGCTTTAGGCACCGTCACTGTAAGAACCCCATTTTCCATTGAAGCCTTAACCTGATCAATCTTTGCATTCTCCGGCAACCTGAATCTCCTTGAGAACTTGCCGCTGCTACGCTCCACACGATGCCAAGTGTCATTCTTGTCTTCCTTCTCCATATGCTTCTCTCCACTAATTTGCAGCACCCTATCATCTTCAATCTCTACTTTCACTTCTTCCTTTTTAATCCCAGGAAGGTCAGCCTTGAACACATGAGCTTCTGGTGTTTCCTTCCAATCTACGCGAGTACTAACAAAAGCAGAGGTTTCACGAGGGAAAAGCGAAGAAGAGGAAGAAAAAGAAGGAAAAGGGAAATCCTTGAATGGATCCCAAATGTCAAGAGAGAAAGGATCAAAGACGTTGGTCCTTCTGTTACCGAAGAAAGGAGTTAGCGACATTCTTAGCTTGAAATCCGAAAAAGATCGCTCGATTGTTTGGATTGCAGAGAACTTTTTCTGTAGTAGACAATGAAGTATACCTAGATGGAGAGAAGATGATTTTCGTTATTTATAGTGAGTAGACGGGGCATTCCAGTACTTTCCGGTTATACTCGATTTTTCTAGTGGACTTGACGAATGTTCTGGATTTTTTTTTAAGGTCATTGCCTGTGAAATATGCTTTTTTAGATGGATCATGGATCACTACAACTTGGAAGTGAAGGATGCTTAATGGGCCAGTAAATTAGCACAGTCGGCCCAAGAACGGTATTCAAATCAATTTCAAAGAAAGGAAAGAAAATTTTCCGTCGGTTTCCAAATTTAAAAAAGATATATGTTTTTCAACATTAATAATAAAAATTATTTGAAAATATTAAAATTTTATAGATAAATTTATACTTTAAAAAAATTTTTTATTATAATTTAAAAACATAAAATTGATAAGATAATAATTAGTAACAGGATTTGTGAATTGATAAATATTTTTTTTATAAATTATTGTTTAGAAATTAACTTCAATTTTAATGTCAATCTCTCCAAATTCTTCAAAATCTAACTCATTTGCCAATACTTTTCAATTTTAACAAAATCCATTTCGCTGTTTGATCCAAACCATTACATAGTGATAGAATCAGATTATTAATATGTACCGAGCAAATTAAATAATGGAGCAACATAAAGAATTGAGCAACTAACTTAGGCCAAACATTATCCAAATTCATTTGAATAAAAGTAACATTCAATCAACAAAATCATTGAAGATTATTAATTGCCAGTATTCTTACTCGGCATTCATAACAAAGATTACTATATTTGACATGTATTATAAATAACTGTTTGAGGAACATTGATCCCTCCAAAATTAAAAAAAAAAAAATGGAAGAATGAACTACATTTAGTGTTTTGAAGCTAAATCTTAATTGGACTTAGCTGAGGGTGCTTTTGCAGAACCAGCGTGTGAAGATGGTGCCTGTGCGGGCCCTCCTGCTGATGATGGTTTTTGTTGCGAGTTTCCTGAAATTAATCCTTCAAGGCCTCTGATAACAAACAAACACGTTAATGCAATCATTTTTTTAAATTTTATTTTTCTTTGATAATTTTAAACAAAGTCCTTACCCTATTTTATTCTTGATCCAAGTACCCCATGTTGCGCTGGAGCCATCGCCTTGGTTTTTCTTTGCGGTTTCTGGTGAAGCGGCAGTTTCCTCCTTCTTTTTACCAGAATTAGGGGCTGTGGCTCCATGGACGGCCCCTTTCTCTTCCTCGGCTGCCTTGTCGATTTGTTCGTAAATGCTTGGATTTGAGCTTTGTTCGCTAACAACTGAATGAGCTGATACGAATACTACCACCAATGCAAGAGCCAAAACGAAAACCGCAACCTTTGCCATCTTTATTATTTTTTTTTTTGTTTGGGTTTTATTTAATAAATATATTTTGATGATTTAAAATGTGATTTGGTTGCAGTATTTATAGTGCTTGGATTTGCTACATTGATGGAGCTGGAGGAAAATTCGTGTGATAGTATTGAGTCTTGACCGTTTCTCTCTCATAAAACTTTTATTTTTTATTTTTTAAATAGCTTATCTATTTATTTTCTTTGGATGAGCATAAATTTAACATTTCAATTGATTACAGGTTTCAGCTTAAACAAAAAAAATGAAAAAAAAGAAGAAAAATCCTCAATTTAAGGGAGCAATACAATTCGATGTATCATCTGCTTGATTCTGATTAACTTGATCACCATCTACTTGGTCTTGATCAACTTGTTCACCGCCTGCTTGATTTTGATCAACTTGCTCATCAATCTATATAAAAATAGAAGCTTGAAAGCTTACGTGGCGTAATTTTAAAATGTTGACGTGTTTATGTGGTAAAATATTAATTTATTGAATTGAAAATAATTTTTATATTTTTAAAAATTATTTTCATCTATAATTAGTAGATAACTTAATTAATGTTTTAAAATTTTCACTTTTTTAATAATTAACAATATTATTAATATTAATATTTATTCTATTCATCTTCTTTTCTTCATTGTTACATAATTCATATATATATGTCTATTTCAATATATATGAAACAATAAATAAAATCAAATTATACTTCCAACAAAAAGAAATAGATTCTTTGCAAATAATATAAAATCATGACATTTTATTTATGTGAGCTTGATCAATACGGTGATAACAATAGAATTATGGAGTGTATTCAGTTTTCAGTAATCAGCTAAAGTGTAATTTTTTTTATTTATAAATTATTCTATAACTATTAGACTAAAATTCATTTTTTTAATGTCATTATATGTGATAGAAAAATATTTTATGACAAAATTGATGTTTATGTTTTATTTTTTGAACGAAGATGACAGTACAACAAAGGAAAACGTTAAAAGTTAATTTAGGAATGCATAGGGGAAAATCCAGTTATATACCTTTTTTATTTATTCTTTTTTGGCATTTTCCCGAGTGAGTTGAAGGATATTTCAGGGCAAGGATATCTAAAAGGTGAAGAGGTTTATTAGTATATTCAGCGAGGGCATCTATACTTGCTTTCTCCCTATGTCAATAACCTATCTTCCCCGAAAAGATGGGAGAGTTTGGGGACCAATAGTTGTTCCACCAAAAATCTTTCGAACTTCTCACTATAAAGAATTTTTCTTTTCATCTCCCTTTTATGGATTCAGTCATTCCCTCAAAAATACTAAGACTGCCTCGAGCAGACAGATGAGAGTGAATTTTCTTTTCTGCGATTTGTTAAAGAGTATAGCCCATTGATCACAAAAGGAGAAAATGCCAAATCAGCTTGACGAGCTAAGATGCTTAATCCGAGCACAATCCAAATGTTATTTAGGGCAATTTGTGACATAATGATGCCGAGCTGATTAAGGTAGTTGCATAAATCTGTTTGGAGAGGAAGGTGAACACAAGCTTCTAGACTTTCTTCGTATAGGATAAGAAAGTTGAGACTTTGCTTGAAGTTTGCCCGAACATTTTCACCCACATGAAGTAACTCAAACTCATCGGGATAGAATATTTTACCTTAAATCTTTCTATATCCTCTTCAACGAATAATGAACTTAATATTAATACCCTAGTCTCCTTTACACTAGTTTTACTCTTTTTTATTTTTGTTTGAGCAGAAGAGGGGCTCAGAGTTCTATTGAGACGGGGGGTATTCTTATCCCTACTGACAATACTGGTGGCTGGGACCCTGCCAGGTGATATCCTAGAAGCTTGATCCACCGCTTCCATGGCAACTAGAAAACGACTGGAAGGAAAACCACCTGATTTGGTGGCTCAAAGCTTGAAGAAGAAGAAGAGTCTTCAATGGCGATAGCTTTGCCTTTTCCAGAAAGGGGGGTACAGGTACTAGAGTTCATAGTATTATGAAAAGTAAAGGAACAAGCAAAGAAAAAGGCGAGATGAGAAAGGAAAAATTTACCTCTTATGAAATCTTGCAAAAAGTTGCAAAGAGAAATGAGAATGGCAGTAAAAGAACTTCAAAAATCAATAGGAAACGCTTTAACCTTCAATTTATAAGCAGGTGATAGAATTGGAAGAGACGTCATGAGAAAGCGAAACATCAACTGGCATGAAATAGTAAGAGTTGCCCATCGTTCTAAGAGTGTTGATAATGCCAAAAGTCATATCGTGGGCTAATAATGAACTAACTTTTAGGGCATATGTGGAAGAGCAAGATAAAAAAGTGTTCAGAAGTGAGTTGAAGTGTTGGAAAGAGCATGGAGGTGATCGAACATAAATGATAAGAACATATTATTAATCTGTACTAAGCAAACCAAGTAACCGAGGCAACATAAAGAGCTGAGCAATCAATTAAGACCAAATAGTGTCCAGATTCATTTGAATAAAAGTAACACTCAATCAATGTAGTCATTAAAAATCATTAATTTCCAAGATTCTTATTCGGTATTAATAACCAAGATTATTACCATAAATGTACATATTCATTTATAATTTGATATGTATTATAAATAACTATATGAGAACTTAGAAAAATATCTAATTATCAAGAAAATAGCGATATTCCTACTTTTTAAGAATCTCTTAAGTTCGCTTCTATCACATGGTACTTTCACTCGATCTTCATCTATAATCCAATTCGTTGTGGTCTAGAAGAGTTAAGAGGGCGAATTGATACTATCAAAAGCGCCCAAAAGTGTAATATTATCTAATTAATTAATTAAACAATAACAATTTTCCAAAATGATGCATTTTTGGTTCATTAAGTTAAACTAATCCAGGTAAATCAATAGGTCACGCGTTAAATATGACTTCAGTCTGGTTTAAGTTTTAAATTAGGGTGTCAATATATTTATATTTTTAAATATGGGTGCTCAAGATACAAAGATAATTTTAAAGTGATATTACAACAAGTCGCATTATTGGAGGTACTTTTATAATTTAAGTCAAATAAAATATATACAAAATTTATGGATTGACTATAAAATCTCTTGTTCTAGGATAAGATAAGAGAAAACATTCCATCATAATGGAAAGAAACAGCTTCATCATGCAGTACTCTTCAAACAAACCCTAATCCAAATAGATTTTCCCAAACTTATTTGGTCCATGTTGCACAACGGATTTTTCTGAATAAGTCATAATTGAAGACCATGAAAATTATAACCATTAAACTCAGACTGATCCAGTAAAATGACCAAAAAAATTAGTAGTACGAACTTAAAACTAACCGGTTTTACTTTTGAACCATTTAAAGAAAAGAATCAGAATAAACCAATTAAATCATTACGGAAGTGGTATTATAGATGTTCTTGAATGCTAGTATTTCCATTCAAGAACTCCAGACTAGTGCCTCGAGCCGTTATCCTTAAGCTGCATAGATATCCCAATTCTAATCAGAATTTTATGAAGATGAATTAAAATCAAGTGAATAACTTATAGGAGAACGATAGGTTAATCCAAAGAGTTGACAACAAAACTATTTAGAAATGGAATTGGAGCATCTTTAGTTAAAATCTACAAGTCCAAGGGAAGGAGTTAGGTTAGGTTTTCTTTGATTTGTTGCTTTCATTTTATTGCATTCATGGGAATAATATAACGGTCCATAACTTAGCTCAGAGCCACTAGGCAAACAGAGCAGCTATAATGATAAGGAGATAAACATGAAGCGTCTAGAAAAGGAGGGATGGGCATCATCTATTTATGCAAATACCCTAATCCTCAAGTTAATTAGGTGGGATTGCAAATTTAAACCTGGTCTAATTCATAAAATAAATAAATATAGGATGTACATAAAAGAAAAATAAACAGAAGGAATGGGCAAAAAGCAAGTGGAAAAGCTAGAAGCTTGTATTGTTCATAAAACGTTGCACAGCAAGAAATGATAGGAAAATTTTCCTCTGTATCTTCTACTGGGGAAAATAAAAAAGTTAGTACAGATCACCATTAGGCCATTAATACATGGCATCTTGTAAAGGGAGCAGTGTTGAGACCAGGTTTTGCCGGATCCAAGGATTCTTGAAGCATCAGCTAGAAATCCAAGAATACAGTATAAATTTGCTCAAAATGACACAACATCCTGAACACCATCTGGGAGATAACACAGGACTTTGGTTGGATTAAAGAGAATGGCGACTGATTAATCCCTCCAATTTTCATATGCAGAATCTAGGAAAAAGATTCATTCATTCCTCCAAAGACAATCTTCAAACGGAAGGAAAGTTTTTCTTCTGTTCTTGAACGAGCTCTCTTATTGGTTTCAAGTCAATTAAGTGAAGAAAGAATATATTGTCACCGTTAAGCCAGCCTAAAAGATGAGTTAATGTGTAACTCAGTTATAATTACCTCCGCTTACATGGTGTTCGATCGACTTAGGAGTGACTTGTGCATTTGAAAGTCCTGCAAGTTACGCATGAGTGAGGTTCACTTGCTGGGTATCGTTTCTCCAAGTAAAAGATGGAGTTAGATAAATTCTATACATGTTTTATCTTGTTCTTGTTAAGTTCTTGTTTTATTTGCGTATGGCCATTTGAATTACATGAACTTAGATTAAATTCTCAAGGAATGGAAGCTGTGGCATAGCCACTTCCGAGTCTTCTTCCTTCTTAAAAAATGCTTCGCATGGAACTTAGGATTCAACCCAAGACCTATAATTTTTTTGTATTTTCCTGTCAATTATTTATCCACTTAATAAAAATTTCTGATTTGTTTACGCAAGCGAAAAAATGAATAAGAAATTTATTCTGCGTAAGGATTTGATTTCAAGAACCAAATAATCGATTAATCTTAAAAGCAATATTATTACCGTTATATAAAAGAAAATACCTTACAGCAAAGATTCAGACACTCCCTCATAGAAATAATACAAACACTCACACCCAGGAAAATTACAGAACAAACACCATTAATTCTTTCTTCATCATCTCTGCTTATATATTTGCTATATATGTTAAGTTCACAGGAAAAAATAGGTCAACCAGAAATCTGGATAGCCTTGACATCAGGTTTCTTGATTTCCTCCTTAGGAACTGTCACAGTAAGAACTCCATTTTCCATTGAAGCCTTTACCTGATCCATCTTCGCATTCTCCGGCAGCCTGAACCTCCTAATGAACTTCCCACCGCTACGCTCCACCCGATGCCAAGTATCATTCTTGTCTTCTTTCTCCACATACCTCTCTCCGCTGATTTGAAGAACCCTGTCATCTTCAATCTCAACCTTCACTTCCTCTTTCTTAAGCCCAGGAAGATCAGCCTTGAATACATGAGCTTCTGGTGTCTCTTTCCAGTCTATGCGAGTGTTGATAAAAGCAGAATTTTCACGAGAGACGATCGAAGAAGACGAAGGGAAAGGAAAATCTTTGAATGGATCCCAAACGTCGAAAGCAGAGAAAGGATCGAATACGCTGCTTCGTGAGTTACCGAAGAAACTCGGAATTAGAGCCATTTCTGCTTTGTTTATCTATTGGGGAAGATTTGATAGATAGCTAGGAAAGTAAATTGGGAACTGAACTGCTTCTTATCGTTGATGATCGAATATCGAAGAATGGGTTTGATTATTTATAGCCAGTAGAAGAGCGATTCTGGTAGTTACTCGGAAAATCTAATTGGGCTATCGTTAACAAACCATAACTGACAAGTTCTGGAACCTTTGGTGCTTGGAAAGTCGGATATATCTGGATTTGGGTCTTTCTCGCACATTCTCGAAGTTTTGTTCTAAACGGGCTCAGTCGACGTCGTTTTTTAAGATCCAGCCACGTCAGCCAATTGACGTTGAGTTGGAGTACTATGTGTTGGAAAAAATTTGCCAAACCGAATTCATAGCCTTAGTTATAAAAACCAATAACGCTAAAGATTTTTTAAATAGTATTTTCACTTTTATTTTTTTTATTTTTTTAAATATATAATTGAAAATATCATTTTTTTAAAAAAAATTTAATTTTATTAATTTAATTCATAAATAAATTATATATTCGGTCTAAATAAATTTTTCTTCTGTCCATTTGCCAAATAAATTGCAACGAAATAGGACACAACTAGTTTTAGCAAAAAAAAAGAATAAAAGACACAATACACCTTGCACCTATTACCTTAAAAAAATATGTAACTTATTACAAAAATTTAAATAAATAAATAATCACCTATCATAGGTTATAAATATTTAAAAAAAAACCATTAGTTAAATCCTAGATTTTAAAATTATTTTTAAAAACTATCGTCCTTTTTTTATTTAAAGATAAATTGAAAATTTCAAAAATTTTAATAATTTTAAAAAAATTCTATGGATTCCTGCAATATTCACATTTTAGTTGTTCAACATAATAATAATAATAATAATATAGGCTTTTAGTTTGTTTAGTTTTTATTAACAATAAAATTAGAGATTCAGAATTTTTCCCTTGTTTTATATAAGTTTTAATTTTTTTTATTTTAAGCATACTTATCCATTTAATTTATGATTAAGACTTTAAATTGTAATTTTTATTAATAAATTTATAATTTTTATTTTTTTTAATACAATTTTTATTTCATAATGCGTAATTGATTTCTATAAAAACTTCAGCGAGAGTGGTTGAATCAAGAGATACGCAATTTAAGTATTTATTGAATATCCTTACATTACCAACATAATTAATCGATCAAGTGCTTACTTTTGATCAATTTTCCAAGGGTTCATCAACAAAATAATTTCATTTTTGCATTTAATTTTTAAATTAAAAAATGTCCAGTCCTTGGCAAAATTAACTATTTGCTTAACTTAATGCTTGAATTGTTGTAAAATGATGAATGAAATTTGAAGTTCACGTAAACAAATTTATAGACTTTTGATTTATTACATCAAACAACTTCTGAACCTCTCCTAGTACATTCACTGTAATGCTCGAATTTGTAGAACTCAGCCGGAAATCTCAATTGACTTCACATTAGGTTTCTTGATTTCCTCTTTAGGAACAGTAACAGTAAGAACCCCATTTTCCATTGAAGCCTTCATTTGATCCATCTTTGCATTCTCCGGCAGCCTGAACCTCCTCAAGAACTTCCCACTGCTACGCTCCACGCGATGCCAAGTGTCATTCTTGTTTTCTTTCTCCACATTCCTCTCTCCGCTGATTTGGAGAACTCTGTCATCTTCAACCTCTACCTTCACTTCCTCTTTCTTGAGCCCAGGAAGATCAGCCTTGAATACATGAGCGTCTGGTGTCTCTTTCCAGTCTATGCGAGTATTAACAAAAGCAGAATTTTCACTGGAGATGATTGAAGAAGATGAAGGGAAAGGAAAATCTTTAAACGGATCCCAAGCGTCGAAACCAGAGAAAGGATAAAAAATGCTGCTTCGTGAGTTACCGAAGAAACTTGGAATCAGAGCCATTTCTAATTTGTTTATCGCCTAGAGAAGATTTGATTAATGTGTTCTTGCTGTCGATGGTCGAATGGAGAGAATGGAAGGGATATTTATAGGAAGCAGAAGAAGGGTTCTGGTAGTTTGTCGGGTAATCTAATTGGGCTTTCCTCAAGAAACTGTATCTAGACAAATCTAGAACCTTCAATGCTTCAGAAGGGATTTAGACTTTTCTCGCAAGTTCTGGAACCTGTGTTCTTGGTATATATAAGGGTCCAGTCTTAATGTCGTTTTAGAGATTTCAGCAACAGCCTACAATTGTATTATATATGGGCCACCGGTCCTTTGTCGTAAGCCCTTCTACATTTGCAGTGACAACAAAAGCTGTTCCTTGGCAATACATCTAAAAACAATAGAGGAAATTACATTTCAAGGAAAACCCTAATTAGTTATAACTTATTTATATTACATGCACTAGGTTGCACGGAAACGGAAAAAAAAAACATGTAAATGCCGAAATGATGAGAGTAAAATGACATTTAAAGTATAATTTTACATGGAAAAAAATATTTTAAGCAAGTAAACTTACATTGGAAAACGTTTCCGAAATATGGAAATGCTCGTGGCACCACTAATGAGCTTAGAGGTACCTATAAGTGGACCAAGACATGAACAATACAAGCCTAGTGACCTAATAAGTCAAATGTTCACTCCCCTCTACTAAGGTTTTAAATACAAATCTAGATCTTGCATAAAGAAGCATTACTCTATCTCACCCCTCACACCGTTCAAAATACATAGATAAAACTAATTGCAAAATTATAATTATATTATTGTATTCCCTTTACACATTTTTATCAAACCAGGGCCAAGTAGTTATCATACTTAAGCCAGCTTTTAGCATTTTGATTAAATAAAAACTCTATTTCTGTTAATTGTAGTTTTAATAACGTAATTTTAGAAGTCAAGATAGTTTTTTGTAAATCGTTAAATTGCTCTAATTTAGTTTTTAATGTTTAGAGTTTAATATTTAATTAGATTTTTTTGACAATTGCACCCATTGTTTTTTCCTTCGAATTCAGCTAATTAAATAATTAATGTCTTCTTTTTGTCATTTTAAGTTAAATAACTACCAATTAATAATTAATCAAATAACTAACAACTACTGCAACTAACATTCATTAAAACAGTTAATATTGCCGAACAAACTCTATATGGTTGATAATGTAAATGTAAATTATGTAACAAAACAATTCCTCTGGAAGTCCAATTGATAGACATGGCAATTGTTGTCTATCAATTGTCTTATTCTATGCCTAAACTTGCCCTTTCTTAATGGAAGAAGAACACCTTCGCTTGGTATTAATATTATATATAGATAGAAGACAGAGATTAATAACTCAATGCAGGGTAAGATAGGCACCTATTCCAAATCGCTTTTACTTAATCTTGTGAAGGCCATATTCATAAATGTGAAGTGTCAGAGACAGACAGAAGGCAAGAAAAATTGTCAGAGAAATGTGAAATGTGTTCTCAGGTCAACATTTGTCTGTCACAGGTGATGGTAAAGGGTACGTATATATGTCCTAAACTTGATTCAGACGGCAACTTTGATTTGCAGAATTTTGTCTTTTGGCTTTTGGTAGCTGAATGTTTGGTTTCAATAATTAATTGTGTTTGAAAAATAATTCTAGGAGGAAAGAAAAATAAAGAGAAGAAAAGAGAAAATTACAGATTTGTGAAATATAACTAATCTGTCTCGGTATTTTTTAAAATATATTAAATTTTCTCCATCTTTTGATTTCGCTACACTGCTAATTACTTATATGCAATTTTTGCATCTTTTTCGTTAATTTAACAAGAAAACACAAAAATTAAAATAGAGTGTAATACCCCGAAATTTTTATTTCAAAATAATTTTCATTTAAATTTAATCATTAAATTCTAAGCCAATAATATTACGCTACGTAATATTATCGGGACCAAAAACCATTTTGGTTCTCCCTAAAATTAATCGAGTAACCGTTAATTGAATAAAAATCGGACCAATTTTTTTATTGGACCGAATTAATTAAAATTAGACCCGAATCGGATATTTTTGAAAAATACTGTGTGTTACTATTCTTTTCTCCCCGACAACCTAACGTTGGACGGTTTGTTTTTATTAATAATTTTAACTTTGTTATTTTTTTTCTTTTCTTTTTCTTTTTCTTTTTCTTTTTCTTTCTTTCTTTTCTTTCTTTTCCTTTCTTTTTATTGCTTCTTCTTCCTTGTGTCTGCGCAACCCCTCCAGCCCTCCCTCCCTCCCTCTCTCTTTCTCTCTCACTGTCTCCGGTCACTCCCTCACTGCGCCGGTCACCGCCCGCCATAGCACCACCATCTCCGGTCCTCTCCTTCGCACAAGGCAGCAGCTCCAGCCCTCTCTCTCTCTCTCTCTTCCTCTTTCTCTCTCCCTGCCACTCTCTGTCTCTGTCTCCCTCTCTGCGCAACGCTAGCCACTTGCAGCACCGCTGGACCGCCACAGCAACTCCGCCAGCTCCTCCTCCCTCCTCCATCGCGCCACCGTTTTCAGCGACCTCCAGCAGCTCCTTGTCCCTCGCATCGCGCTGCCTTAAGCCACCACCTGCTCCTCCGAGCGCGACGCTGGCAGCAAACTCAGCAGCGACATCTTCTCCTCGACCTCAGCCTGCTTCTAGTAACGTCGATGCCACCAGCCATCGTCTCCTCCTCCTCTGATTCAAGAATTTATCGGGACTTTGATATTTATTGGATATTAATTTCAGAATTTATTTAGTTAAATTTTTTATTAATTAGTTTGTTAATTTTAGAATATTTGGTTGAATGATTTTATTATTTCAGTAGTTAATTATTTTGGTTAGTAGATTAATTTGTGGATTATATATTGTTTGGATGAATTTTAATATTTGAGGAACAATTGTAGTTAATTAGTTAATTTTTGATAATTTATTAGGTAGTTGAATTTTAGTATTTTGGTTAATTGTTAATATTTTGATTAGATGATTGATTAGTAATGTCACGATCCAAAACCATGAGTCAGACCGGCACTAGGACCTAGGTAAGTTTAAGGACCCCGAGGCCCGTAGTAAGCCTAAACCATAAAAATCCATTCCTATTATCATTTGACTATCGGAATAGTAAGCTCATATTATGACATTATTCATACAATAATCAGAGTTAACAATTCTGACCCAACATTAGTATTAAGTACTATTCGCAGCTCGGGCCCATATCCATTTAATAAAAATATATTCTCATGTAAATATTATTTGTCATAATATGATCAAACTATTTCTATCATACAGTCTCCAAATAGTCATAAAACACTCCACGATTTATTTATAATCACATGATAATTATTTTATAAGCCAGTATTTATTTAAACATCCTAACTGCAGAGTTAAATAAAATGTGTGAAGTATTCCAAATATTAACAGAGAGTTTATACTAACATGATCAATCTCTGCGGAGAAGAAAGCAGAGTCTTATAGATTAACAGTACTTTTATTTCCTGAAAAATATTTATGGAAGGAGGTGAGTTTCACTAAACTCAGTAAATAATAATAAATAATGCAAACCCACACATTCAAGCAGTATGCTTTCATAATATAACAAATGACATACTTCACAAGCACATGTCATACAACAGCATCTTCAAACAAGTCACATTCAAATATTCACAACATGTGGAAATTAGTCAGTGATGTCACAAATCCACCTATTGGCCCCAGGCCAATTCCATAATAATAATATATCTATTAGGAAGCCGATCCCCCATACTAGGCCCACTAACCCATAGTGACACACGTCGTCCTAATTTCCACCTAGATACAAAAGCACATTATTTCACATCACAATTATTCACAAATATATTCAACACAATAAATGCAATATATGAATGTAATCAAGGGGGGAAATTATAAATTTAAAGAACTGAAATATTATATATCAAATACTGAGATTATGGAACTGAGATATTATATTTGAAAAATGAAGAATATCAATATAGCAATAAGAAATGATCATAATTATTTAAATAGTATGAAGAATATATGATATGCATATGAAATGCATGTATGCAGGATGGTGTGTACCATTTATTATTACTCACAGTGATCGCAGAATAATATTCAGGTCTGTCCTGGGTTCTAATTCGGAGGAGCAATAGAGGAACTTGGTCAATCTAAGAAACACATATAATAAAGAAATATAATTAGTTACTGACTCCTTAAGAATATTATTTTAATAATCCTTATTTTATTTTTTTGACTAAACTTCTAATAATTCACTAATCTTACTATTTACCAGCAATTAATTTATTTACTTATTTTGCATCTAGTCTAGATATTAATTCTATTTACTTCATCACAAAATATATTTATTCAACTCACCACATGTATTTAATTAATTCTACCAAATATTCATCCTTATATTAATTACCATCAAAA
>CANUEX010042428.1:0-21585 GCA_948099535.1 Jatropha multifida | reverse complement strand
GGGGTGGTGGTGGTGGTGGTGGGTTGGGGGGTGGGGGTTTGGGGAGAGAGAGAGAGAGTTAATTAATGCTGTCTAACATGGCAGGGATGACATGACTGCTTTTTCTGTTTTCCAATGGTGCATGTCAGCTTTCCATCCAATTTCAAATGGTTGTTCTAACAGAAGAATTTTAATATTTTTGCATAACAAATTGAAATTTTGATACATCAATGTAATAAGAGGTATAATTCAGATGCAACCGCTGAAATTAAGCCTAATTTTTCATGTAGAGTTTAATATTTTGACTTGGTCAAAATACTATTTTTGTTATTTATATTGTTTGGTGATATAACATTTTATTGGTATTTAGAGGTTGACAGTAGGGCTGAGTAAATGGTCGGTTCAATTCAAATCAAATCGAATCAAAGCATAAAATACAGAACTAAAATTTTAACAATAAACTGAATCAGACCAAAATTTACATCTGAACCAAACCAATCAATTCAAGCTATTTTTGTCAGTTTTTGCCATTTCAATTTGATTAAGTCCAACCAATTATTTTTGTATAACCGACTTGAACCAAGCAATAATTTGGTTCAAACCAAATGAATTGATTAACCGAACTTCTCTTGAACACCTGAGCGAATGGAACCGAACTGGATCGATTCAATTTTCAATTCGATTCAATCAACAGTTTAGCTCACCCCCATTTGAGAGAGCCGATTATAAAATGTTACTCCTTTAAGGTTTGATGAAACACTAGTACAACAATTGACAACTATTAAAACAGTTAACAACTAATTTGCCAATCATGTCTAAATCTTTTTAAGTTTCCATCAAAGATAAAGATTGTTAAGAAAACTTAATTTCGTGATATATTTACATTTTATTTTCCTATTTCTAAAATTAGTAGTTCTTAATTTTAAAATAATAAAGAAAAAGTTAACCTGAAAAACCTCCTACATCTAGAAAATTGATGATTAAATATGTACTTCATGAACCTTATATAGAAAGGCAATAATCTTTTTGATCGTGAGATAGAAATACATTACACACACATAGGGCTGCACACCTGTGGGTTGAGGTGGATTAGATTTATTGATTTAATGTACCTAACCCATATGTGTAGGCAATGATTTTTTTACCCAACTTAATCTATTAGATGTGTAAACTCGCGGGTTATAAATAGATTGGGTTGGGTACGGGTTCAACATAAACCCGGATCAAATAAATAATAATAATAATAATAATAATAATAATAATAATAATAATAATAATAATAATAATAATAATAATTTTAAATAAAATACAACTCTTTAAGAGAATTTTTAAAAAAATTAAATATACTTGAAAACTTAATTGACAATAATTTTCGCAAACTATAAATATTTTACAATGACAATATTAAAATTAAATTTTTTAATATGATAATTATTATCATCATAATCATAATCAACAATGAAAAATTAAAGTTCATCATAAAAAGGACAACTAGTAAAATTAAAAATATTTAATAACATAATTATATAATATGTTTTAAAATATAGTATACTCCAATAGCAAAGGTAATATCTAGTAAATATGTAAATAATTAGTATTTATATTCAAAATTGCAAATCAATCAAATTAACTAAATATTGCATAATTTATTTATAAGTTGTGTCAGGTCTATTAATTTATCTAGTAAATCCGTAACCAATCCACCCCATGAATTATAAAGATGACCCATCTAATCCCCCATTATATTTTCCAGTATTCTGAGAATTGAACCGGTCAGTGAACCGGTGAAGGTAGGGATTCACCGAACCGGAGGGTTTGATTGGGTTCAATACAGTTGAATCAAATTTTTATATATAATATTTTTAAATATATTTATTAAATAAGATTGAAAATATAGGTTAAAAAAAGATTTGAACTCAAATAAAAAGATTTTCAAATTTGAATTTTACAAAAAAAAATAGTAAATAATTTTAAAAAATAAAATATGAATAAATTTAAAATAAAAAAATTAATTACCATAAAACATATTATTATTTTTTATTTAATTAATATATTAAGATTTGGATTTATAAATAAAAGGCCCAAAGATTAAAAAATTAGTGGGCCTAATTTTTTGGAGGCCCAAATTAAAAAAAGGCCATTATTTCTCGAAAGTAGCCAAAATTGAATCGAACCGATTTTTACGGGCTTGGTTCTCCAATTTTTAGCTGGTTTTTGACCGGTTCACTCTGGTTTTTTCACTGCCCAATTTTTCAACATAACCCGGACTGGACCACAGCCCAATTCCTGTCGAACCGATCGGTCCGGTCTGATTTTCACAATTATGATATTTTCAGACCTATCAGGTCGAGTTGGATTAGATCACTTGGGTTGGATCGGATTATAATGGGTGATGTGTGGCCTATACATACATCTTCAAGGTATGAAGACCCCCAAAATAAACTTCCTTCACTTTAAAATGATCTTTCTTTCTTTTAACTCTTAGAAATATTTAATTTTTCAAGAAATTGTTTGCAGTGTAAATCATGAAAAAATAAGAATCGTATCATAAATTAAATTAATGATACACTTCTTATAATTAACTATAACTATATCTTATATTTTTATTTTGACAAAAAAAGACATTAACATATTTTAATATTTTGTGAGTAAAAAAATCTCGTAGCAGTTTAATTTATTTGAAGTGTTATTTTTCAGATTTTACAATTATTTCTAAATTTACTTTAAAATCAAACAATAATAGAAATTAATTTATAGTTTAAAAACTACTCTTTTTTTTTTAAAAAAAAATGAGTCCATATATTAAATAATACATCTTTAATTATTATTTATAGTCAATTAAGGAATAATTTAAAAATATTAAAAAATACTAATAGAGATTCCTTACTGATAACCAGACTCCTTATTTACACATGTATTAAATTAACCTAAGCTCAAAGTCAAGAGTCAACTTTATGCTAGTTTTTTTTTTTTTTTGCAATTTAAATCCTAATTATAATTTAGAGTGCCATTGCAATAGAAAATTTATATATATATATATGTATCATTTAAACACATATTTTACCATAGTTTTGAAAACCGGCAGTAGTTTTGAAAATCGGACCGGACTGGTCTGTTCGACTGGAAACCAGACTGTGGTCTGGTTCGGATCGCGTTGAAAAATCGAACCGTGAAAAAACCAGAATGAATCGATAAAAATTGGTCAAAAACCGACTAAAAACCAACGAACTAGACTGATAAAAATCGGTTCGATTCAAATTTGGATATTTTCCAGAAATAATGGATTTTTTTTTAAATTTGGACCTTTAAAAAATTGGGCCCACTAATTTTTAATATGTGGGCCTTTTTATTTATAAATCCAAATCTTAATATATTAATTAAATGAAAAATAATAATATATTTTATGGTAATTAATTTATTTTAAATTTATTCATATTTTATTTATTTTAAATTATTTACTAATTTTTATTTTTTTTTGTAAAATTGAAATTTGAAAATTTTTTTAATTTGAGTTCAAATCTTTTTTTAACCTATATTTTTAATTTTATTTAATAAATATATTTAAAAATATTATATATAAATATCAAGTTCAACTGTATTGAACCCGGTCAAACCTTTCAGTTCGGTGAACCTCTATCTTCACTTGTTTAATGATCGGTCCGGTTCTCAGAATACTGTATTTTACTATGTCAGGAATATGAATATTTATGAAATAATTGTCCCAATCGATGGATTTTGGATCGAAGTAGAACAAATCTATCTCCACATTATTCTCTTTCACCGTCATTCGCAATTTTTCTGTGTTCATATCATCAAATCTGCAATTGTGATAAAGTAAATTAAAAATGAAATATTTGATAAATTATATATAAATCATTTTGTAAAAATTAATCACAGGATACATACACTCCCTTGAAGAACAAGTATGGCGTATAAAGTTCCACCAGTTTCATAACATAGTTGATCTTCCTATTCAGATCACTGTACATGCCGTCAAAATGATTACAAAATGCTGTATTTGCAAATTCCAATCCCCGTATTAAAAGAGATAAAAGAGAGATTAGATAAAGACTATAAATTAATCGATTTAAATATTATGCTCCCTCCGTCCTAAAAAAATAGTCAATTTTCTTTTTATTAAGATCACCGTATATACCTTCAGTCTATGAGATCACAAGATAAATTATAAATTAATCAACATAAATAGTATATATAGCATGTATTTTTTTAAAAAAATAACAAACTTTTAGCAATAGCATGTAACGGAGTGCAATATATCTGCGAAAGCTATTCATGTTTGTCTAAAACTTTAACCTTACCAACGTTGACAGGTTTTTCATCTTTACTAATCCATGGATTTCTGGTAAAATAGCTCAACCCAAAATCCTGAAGATTACTGTTATCTAACAGGATTTCTAACTGAAGAACCCACTTGACATATTGCATTATCACTTGGTTCATTAGTGCGAGCCACCATTGCCACTATTATTGCATTCACCATCATATCTCCTGGTATATGCAAAATTTATATTTAATCCCCATTAATTTGTTATCAAAATAAATTAAAATGTGGAAAGGAATAGGAAACAACATTTTTGAAAAATATAGAAAACAAAAACTTTTCAAAAGTATAGAAAACAAAAACATGGGGAATACGTAATAATAAAAAAAGTATAGGATTATATTTATAAATATACAAAATAAATTATTACAAACCATTAAAACAATATATCAAGTACAATGAATGTTCAATCATATCTAAAAGAAAAAAAATATTCATTTTTAAGTTCTATACTCATAAAAATACATATTTTGTGTCAATCAAACGTGACCTAGTTAGTCTTTTCATTAATATGAGAAGAGAGAACTCTTGAGTTCAGATCATCTCGAACACAATTGTTGTCATCAGTTTGGTGACTTTAGAGGTAAGTCTTGTTTAGCATCCTATGTTTCTTCTTTTCAAAATTTTTAAAGAGTTGAATTTTTTAGGGAGATGAGATGGATAATTTGATATGTTGGTAATATTTGGATGTAATTAAAGAAGATGAAATAATATGTGGACTAAATTAAATAAGTAATTTTATTAAGGAATAAAGAGGAGTATTACAAGGACTTAAGAGGAGTATTACAAGGACTTGTTGGTTATTTTTTTAGTTTTTGTTGCTTCATTCACTAACCCACACAAGCCTTTTATAGGCTTCTTCACGGACTTTCTTAGTCCGTTAATAATCTTTTTAATTTTTTAAAATATATTCTAGATTTTTTTTTATCACCTAGATAATTCTACATTATACAAGATAATCTAGATAGTTTTAGAGTAGCCTAAATTTTCTAGATTGATATCTAACACTCCTCAAGTTAGAAAAATCTTTGACTCCGAGTAGCTCCCGAAAGTAAATGAACTTTTCGGTTGAGACCGCCATAGTAAAAAATCCTCAACTTGCTTATCGGTCTTGTAAAATTGCATTGAAATTTCTCCTTTGTTAACAAGGTCTTAAATGAAGTGATGTCGTAATTCAATGTGCTTCGTTCTATTGTGAAAGACATGATTCTTTGTTATAGTAATAGTCGACATTTTATTGCAATAGATCGTCGATGGGCCTTGATCTCTTCTTGTAAATCTCTTAGAATTTTTCTTGACCAAACTGCTTCACATGCAACACTTGTAACAGCAATGTATTCAGCTTCAACTAAAGATAATGCCACGGTCTTTTGCTTTCTTGATGACCATGAAATAATTTTTGTTCCAATAAAGAATGCATATCCACTTGTGTTTTTTTTATCATCAATGTTTCTAGCCGAATCAGTATCAGTATACCAAATGAGACTTGAATTTTCTTCAAACTAATAGAGAATTTCAAAACTCTTTGTTCCTTTCACATTGCAAAATATTCTCTTTACAGCAATAAAATGCGCCTTTCTTGGTTGGCTCATGTATCTTAATATATCAGGTCTTATATTAGTAAAATATATCAGCGATCCCGCTAGACTTCAAAATGTTGTCTCACTTACTCTTTCTTCATTATTATTCTTTATTAGCTTGTCATTTTTGGCCATTGGAGTTGCTAATGTCTTGCAATCTTCCATGTTATATTTGTTAAGTAGATCTTCTGCATATTTTTCTTGACATATAAATATTTGACTGTTAACATATAATAATAAAATATATTAAATGATAATATTATACTCCTAGGTAATAAATAACCTAGGACTCAGAATTCTTATCCCATACGGATTATTCAGACTCCATATATATATATATATATATTCAAAATCTACCCCATAGATATGATTTTCTACACAATTTACCTATCTGAAATCTTGAGAGATTAACAATTGATGCGGTGAGCGTGGAATATATCTCCAATCTTTTCAACCCTAGATAACCTCATAATCTTTTCTTCAACCCCTCATGCCCGCCAACCCCGCTGAACACCCTAACACCAAAGGCCAAGCTAATGCCCATGGCGAAGCTGGCCAACAGTTCACCTTCATCCTCTCCTCTACTAACGATCCCCAAGTGGCAGTAGTCCTGCCTAGGCTTATTCTCAATTCATTGTAGTATTGAAAGGCCTCCTAGAGAACCCCTTGCCCAATATTTGTTAGTTCATTGGGTGACGATAGTAATTCAACAAGGAAGAGGAGAGCTAAGGAGATATATTCCATTATACCTAAATAAAAGCCTAGCCCTAGACCACTAATATCATTCTCAGAAATTGATGGGGAGCACATTCATGCACCACACAATGATGCTTTAGTAATTGAAGGAATCCTAGAGAACTTTCTAGTGAAAAGAATCTTAATAGATGAAGGTAGTGTGGTCAGCTTGATGACTATGAGTGTGTTGAAAGCTCTAAAACTAGATTAAATGAGGCTCAAACCAGTCCGAACACCACTTGTTGGGTTAGCAGGAAAACCTGTACTAGTAACTAGGTCCATAGACATAGCCATGGAGCTCGAGATTGAGGATTGATAAAGAAGGTTGAAATTGGAGTTCATGGTGGTAGACATCCAACTCCCTTATAATGCCATACTGGGCAAACCAGCCCTATACGAGCTAGAGGAAGCAACATGCATCAGATACCTAACTATGAAGTTCCACTTTGATAAGGGTGAGGTCATGGCTATGAAGGAAGATCAAAGGGGAACCAGAGAAGCATATGTAATAGTTCTGAAAGGGTTGCCACTTGCTTTGCCAATCATGTGGATGCTAGAAGGAGAACCACCTACTCAATCCATCGAGCATCCTCCCTTTGATATCCCCAGGCATAAAGAAGACTCGGGTCCTACATTAGTAGGCGAGCTAATCACGTGGACAGTAGAAAAGGGGAAACACTTGATACTAGGAGTTGATCTGCCGAGCGAAGTGCAAGATGACATAAAGGCAATCTTAAAAGATCATGTCCTCAGTTTCTCCTGTACTGCAAAGGACATAGTTGGCATCAATCCTAATGTCATATCTCATAAACTCAGCATTGATCCAAGTTTTAAGCCAATTAAACAAAAGAAGCGAAATCATGGCTCCGAGAGACAGCAAGCCATAGTTGCAAGGGATGATAAGCTTTTAAAGGCAGGCTTCATAAGGGAGGTAAACTATCCAAAATGGTTGGTGAATGTCCTCTTAGTACCAAAGTCCAATGGGAAGTGGAGGTTGTGTGTTGATTTTACTGATTTAAATAAAGCTTGCCCGAAGGACCTTTACCCTCTACCTAATATCGATCAGCTGGTTAACTCAATAGTTGGGTATGAGGTGTACAATTTTATAGATGCAGTAGCTGGTATCACCGGATAAGAATACTAAATTGGATGAAGAAAAAATTACCTTTGTCACCAATCGAGGCATCTATTATTATCAAGTCATGCCTTTTAGATTAAAGAACGCAGGGACAATGATAACAACAAAATATGTATGTATTTTACCATTATTTTAATTAAATTTAGCTTCATTTTGAATATTAAAATAGGAATAAAAATCCATTTTACATGATTTTCTCTCTTTATTAGATTATCACATGAACTACACTAACATTTGTTATTTTGAGCAAAAATGGACCATATATAATCCATTTGGCATCAAACCAAGGCAAACAAGGCTATTAAAGCCTTATAGATATTGAAGCCCAAGCCATGTCCTTGAAAGGCTAAGAAGCCCTTATCCAACATTAAAAAATTCAAAAAAGAAAGAATGGTGAAAAGTTGATCAACGTGGACAGTTGAGAACCAAGCACAAAGTGAGCTGCAAAATGACCTCCTGCCAAATCATTTGGATTGGAACGTTACAGTTTTGATAGAAGCATTGAATCCAGCCTTGTGAGCAGCCTCCTCCAATATTTTATATTACTTTTTGCATGGTGGAGAAAAGTTTGGCAGTCTCAAGTTGTGCTAGTTGACATAGAGACGTGGAGAAACAAGGGCCAATCAAAAACTTCACCTATCAGCCAAAGAAAAGAAGACAGCAATGTGGAAGAACCTAGACTATATAAGAGAACTTTCGAAATGATCTTTTGATAGATCACGTAAACCAAAACTGTAACATTTTGAAGAAGCAATGTACCTGGTTCAAATACATTTGATTATTTTATTATTTCTTTTCTTCACATGGGCGGTGGAGATAGCCTTTGCAGATGCAAGTTGATCAAGTGGACAAGGAGATGATGTGGACTAATGAGGAGCAAGGAAGAAAAGTCTATATAAAGGAGAATGAAAGAGATCAAAAGGTTTGGACACTTAGCAATCTCTTGTGGCTCTTTGGCACTTGTTGCCGCAAGGAAGCAAGAGAGAAATTAAGTGGCCAATCACAACTTTAGCAAAGAAAAAATAAGAGAGAGAGTTAGTAGGTTTAGTTAGTATTGTTACAAATACAAAAGAAAAGGAAAGGAGCCACAGATCAAGCCTTGGACATGGAATTCTTGGGCAACCAATCAAAAAATCCCAAGTTTGTTATTTATGGCTTTTATTCCCTTTGTGAACTTTATTTGTGTTGATTTATTTGTGATAATGCTAGGCTAAATATCTAAATCTAGTTATGAGATTTATCTATTAATTTAAAATGCAACTTTGAATGATTTAATTTATGTTGTATGTTTAATTCCTGATGTAATATGTTGAACTTAATGCCTGTAAATATGTCAGGATCCCTTATTTGCATGACGTCAGAGATATTTGAACAGACTGAAAGGTTGACAAATTAGGTTAGATCTCGTATATTAAACCTAGAATTTCTTTTTAGACTTAGAAATAGGCTAGGTTCTCTGAGGGTAAAAGAATTAATACCAGCTTAATGAATTAAAATTGTGTTAGGCTACAAGAGTAGAAATCCATAATTTTAATAGTCCATTTGAGCTCGAAAGAGGATTTTGAATACTTTAGGTTAGTTCTTCTTCAATAATTGACATAACGTTTTAACCATAATAGACTACGAAAGTAGATGTCATATGGTTATAGCGGTCTATTTGAGCTCGAAAGAGGATTTTGGACTTCATAAATTAATTATTCAGAGCTTGCACCCAAGAATTAATAGAGATCCCATAACTAGACCAACTCTATAATTATTTGCTGAATTTATCTATTGATTATTTTCGCTTATTTTAATTATAATTTATTTAACTTAATTGTATCTAAGTTTAGTTCAAATCTCATTTAATTTTGGTCTTCCTAATAATTGTCGAATATAATAAATTAATAATATATTTCCCAATCTCTGTGGGACAATAATCTTATTTACTATTTGTACGACTCATATACTTGCGGGATGCAAATGCTCTCTTTGTTCCAGAGACATCCAATGAGTTTTTGGCGCCATTACTGGGATTGTTGCTAGAATAGATATTAATTTAATTGTGAGATAATTAATTAGGATTTATTTATTTTAATTCGTTTTTATAAAAAATTTATTAAATAAAAAATATAAATAAAAAAAATATTAAAAATTTTTTTTCTTTTCGTTTACGTGAAGTGCGTAACATACTTAACATATTCTTGTTTTCAAAATAAAAAAAATTAAAATATCTTTTTTTATTTTATTTAGTTTTCGTTATTCAAATTTCTTTTCCTTTTAAATCTTATTTTGAATTTTATTTTGATTTTTTTTCTTTTAATTAATTGACTTATTTAAATTTTCTTTTTTATTTCTTTTTAGTTGATTAATTTAATCTGATTATTTTAAAAAATTTTATTTTATTTTATTTTTATTTTATTTTTCTAATTCTTTTTAAATTTCTTTTACCTAATTAATTAATTTAATTTTTAAAAACATATTTAAAATATTTATTTATTTATTTATCCTTCTTTTCTTTTCTTTTCTTTAATTAGTTTGGTATACTTATTTTATTTTATTTTTATTTTATATTTATTATTTAATTATTATTTGTTTCAAATAATTTTAATTTTCAAAAAAAAATTTTTTTTTCTTTCTTTTCCTCAACGCGTAGCAGACTAATCTTTTATGTTGAGATCAAGAAGTGCAAACTTAATATCTCTTGATTTAGGAACTGAAAGAACAACTCGCATTTTAAGAAAAGAAAATTCGAGGTATCAAAGAGGAAGGTATAGCCCTATATCGAGAAGACGCAGAAGTGCAGACACTATTTTGTGAAGAGTCGAACTAGCAGACCAGCTGGAGATTCCTGAATTGAATCAAGTTAGTTTCGAGATCGAAAATCCAGAACAACAACTGACCGAGATGACTGAAGAAAGAACTTTGTGGAATTTGAACGTTCCTAATCCCAAAGGAGCACAACCAGCTGTCGTAAGACCGCCAGTAGCAGCCAACAATTTTGAGATCAAACCATCTCTAATTTCCATGGTGCAACAGTTCCAGTTCGTAGGACAATCAGAGGAAGATCCCAATGTTCACATAGCTACATTTTTGGAGATTTGTGACACGTTGAAGATAAATGGCGCAATAGACGAAACAATTCGATTGAGGCTATTTTCTTTTTCACTACGGGATAAAGCAGAACTTTGGTTACACTCTGTGCCTACTGGATCATTCACCAATTGGGATGAATTGAGTTGTGCTTTTCTTTAAAAATATTTCCCGCCTAGTAAGACTACAAGGCTAAGGAAAGAAATTTCTAACTTTTGAATGAAGGAAGACGAGACATTGTACGAAGCATGGGAAAGATTCAAAGACCTTCAATGCCAGTGTCCACATCATGGATTTGAGAAGTCAGCTTTAGTGCAACAATTCTATGATGGAGCAACACCAACTACTTGAAGTGCACTAGACGTTTCTGCAGCCGAATCATTTTAAAGAAAAGAATCTCCAAAGCTTATGGATTATTGGAAGAAATGACAACTAGTAGTTATCGGTAGAACAAGGATAGAAGTACAATGAAGAAGGTAGCAGAACTACTAGATGTAGATGGATTGGCGCTTTTGACCACCAAGTTTGATACACTTGCCAAGAAATTGGACAACTTGAATGTGAATGCAGTGGCAACTCTGCTAAAGGGATGTGATGTTTGCAGAAACATTGGTCATGCGGGCATGGAGTGTCAGTATGGAACGACTGAGTATACACTGGAACAAGCCAGTTATATTCAAAATAATTACCAGCCTAGACACATTGGTCATACGAGCATGGAGTGTTAGTATGGAACGGCTGAGTGTACCATGGAACATGCCAGTTATATTCAGAATAATTACCAACCTGGACCTCGAGGTAACCCATTCTCAAATACCTACACACTCGAGTGGAGAAATCACCCAAATTTTTTGTGGTCAAACCAAAAAAACCCAACTCCTAGACCTACTTTAAACAATAATCTGAGACCACCACTTGGATTCCAAAAGCCAAATGCTCAACCCTTTTAGAATCCACAACCACAGCCTTACCCAAATCCAATATCCAATATTGAGGCCATGCTTGAAAGTTTCCTTGAAAATCAGAAGCAAAGAGTTGATACGCAAGACGAACTTATCAGACAATTAAATGAGAAAGTTGATCAACTCACAACTTATCAAAAGATGATGAAGCGTCAAATGGCGCAACAAGCTAGCTCTTCAAACTTTAAAGCTTATGGGAAGCTTCCGAGTCAACCAATTCTAAATTCGAAAGAGTAATGTAATGCAGTGGATCTAAGGAGCGGGAAAGCTTTAGAAGAATCAAAACTGAGACAATAAGAGGAATGGCTAGCTGAGAAAGAACCAATGAACTTGGAGGAAGAATCTGAGCCTACAGAGGAAAAGAAAAAGAAAGAAGAAGAATTGAAGAGACTAAGAGAAGAAGACATACAGAGGAGGATGAAAGCTTTTGATCCTTCGATCCCATTTCCCTAAAGATTAAGGCAAGCAAACTTTGATAAACAATTTGATAAATTTTTGGAAATGCTTAAGCAGTTGTATGTCAATATCCCTTTTATGGATTTTGTCACTCAGATGCCATCATATGCCAAGTTCTTAAAAGAGATATTGACGAAGAAGAGGAAATTGGGAGAATGTGAGACAATAGCACTCACTGAAGATTATAGTGCTTTTATTCTGAATAAACTAGCACCCAAGTTGAAAGGTCCCGGTAGTTTTTCCATACCATGTGAAGTAGGAGCGATGAAGATTGACAAGGCTCTATGTGATCTTGAGGCAAGTGTGAGTCTTATGCCTTTGTCTGTTTTCGAGAAGCTAAATATTGGAGAAATGAAGCCCACCAGAGTGATTTTACAACTTGCCGATCGATTAGTCAAATATGCAGTCAGAGTAGTCGAAGATGTGCCAATTAAGGTTGGAAAGTTCTATATTCTAGTAGAATTTGTTTTGCTGGAAATGGATGAAGATGTACACATTCCAATCATTCTAGGTCGACCCTTCTTAGTTACAGCTGGAGAACTGATTGACGTGAAAGAAGGAAAGCTTACATTGAAAGTTGGCGATGATGAAATTGTTTTCAATTTATTTAAGTGATGAAACAACCAGCCAGAATTTCTAAATGCAAGTCGATGTCATAAATGAAGTGGTGACAGAATTATTTATTAAAGAATCACTCATCGACTTGCTAAATTCCTGTCTAAAGGACATAAAGGAGATGGAAGAAGTGGAAGAAGAAACACAAAGCTTATACCAAGAAGTTTCCAAACCAAAGATGAAAAGCAGCTTGATCTAAATCAGTCTGATAAAAAGGAGGAAGCACCACAGGTAGAGCTTAAACCCTTACCTCCTGGATTAAGGTACACATTTCTTGGCCAGAACTCTACATATCCTATAATTATAAATTCTTCATTAGATGCTAATGAGGAGGACATTTTGTTGAATCTACTTAGAAAGCACAAAAAGATATTAGGGTACAATTTACATGACTTGAAAGGCATAAACTCTTCCATATTCACATATAGGATACTAATGGAGGAAGGATTTAAACCTTCAATTGAACCTCAATGGAAATTGAATCCTAATTTGAAAGTAGTCAAGAAAGAAATAACCAAGTTGCTAGACGTAGGCATAATATATCCTATCTTAGATAGCCTATGGGTTAGTCCAATCCATGTAGTACCTAAGAAGGGAGGTATCACTGCAGTTAAAAATGAGAATGATGAAACTCTAGCAATTAGAACAGTTACAAGATGGCGTATGTGTATTGACTGTAGGAAATTGAATAGCGCCACTCGTAAAGACCATTTCCCATTGCCATACATTGATCAAATCTTAGAAAGATTAGCTGATCACTTATATTTTTACTATCTTGATGGTTTTTCTAGTTTCTATCAAATTTACATTCATCCATTAGACCAAGAAAAGACCACATCTACTTGTCCATATGGCACATTTGCTTTTAGACGAATGCCATTTGGACTCTGTAATGCACTTGCTACATTTCAAAGATGCATGATCGCTATCTTTTCTAATTTTATTGAAGAAATCATGGAGGTATTTATGGACGATTTTTCTATATATGGAACTTCTTTTGATAATTATTTGACTAATCTGTCAGAAGTCTTAAAACGTTGTGAAGAGATAAATTTTTTCCTGGATTGGGAAAAGTGTCACTTTATGGTACAAGAAGGAGTAGTTCTTGGACACATTGTCTCTGAGAAAGGAATCGAGGTTGATAAAGCAATGGTGGAAATTATTGAGAAAATGTTGCCACCATCTTCAGTAAAGGAGATTCAAAGTTTTCTAGGGCATGCAGGATTTTACAGATGGTTTATAAAAGATTTTTCCAAAATTTCTAAACCCTTGTGCAACGTTTTAGCTAAAGATATTCCATTCATATTCGATAAGAATTATTTAGAATCTTTTTGCAGGTTGAAAGAATCTTTGATATCGGCCCCGATTATTCAACTACCAAATTGGAGTCTTCCTTTTAAGATTATGTGTGATGCAAGCGATTATGCAGTATGAACTGTACTTGGATAGAGGAAAGACAAAAAGCCATATGCTATTTACTATGCTAGTAGAACTCTTAATGGAGCATAAATGAATTACACAACCACAGAAAAGGAGTTTCTAGTTGTAGTATGGGCATTAGACAAGTTCAGAGATTATTTGTTTGGATCAAAAGAGAATATTTACACGGATCATGTAGCTATTAGATACCTAATAGCTAAGAAAGATGCAAAGCCGAGATTGATCTGATGGGTGCTACTTCTGTAGTAATTTGACTACGAGATCAAGGACAAGAAAGGAGCAGAGAATGTAGTAGCCGATCATCTGTCTAGAGTCAAGCAAGAAGATGACGTTGGTGACAATATGAATTTTCCAATCGATGACTCATTTCCTGGAGAACAAATGTTCATTGTGCACAATAATGAGGTACCACGGTTTGCTGATTTTGTTAATTACCTTGTGTGCAGGATCATTCCACCTAATCTGAGCTACATCTAGAAGAAAAAGTTCTTTATCGAGGTAAGAAATTATTTTTGGGAGGAACCCTTATTGTATAAGAAATGCGGAGATGGAATAATGAGAAGGTGTATATCAGAAGAGGAAGTGCAAGCAGTATTATTTCACTGTCATTCTTCGCCTTATGGAGGTCACTTTAGAACGGATGGCTGCTAAAGTATTGCAAGCAAGATTTTTCTAGCCTACGCTCTTTAAAGATGCAAGGAATTTCATAATCTCTTGCGATAGGTGCCAAAAAATGAGAAACGTGTCCAGAAGAGATGAAATGCCACTACATGGGATTTTGGAAGTTGAAATATTCGATGTATGGGGCATAGACTTCATGGGACCCTTCCCGACATCTCACTCAAACTAGTACATTCTATTTGCAGTCGACTATGTTTCCAAATGGGTAGAAGCAATTGTAGCACCAACCAATGACGTGAGAGTGGTAGTAAAATTCTTGAAGAAATTTATACTCGCCAGATATGGAGCACCGAGAGTTCTCATCAGCGATGGAGGAATCCATTTTTGCAACCAATCATTAGAAACACTTTTGGAGAAATATGGGGTCACACATAAAGTAGCTATGCCTTACCATCCACAAACCAGTGGACAAGTGGAGATATCAAATTGAGAAATTAGGAGCATCTTGCATAAAACAGTAAATGTTGCAAGAAATGATTGGGCTTTAAATCTAGATGATGCTCTTTGGGCTTACAGGATAGCCTATAAAATCCAATTGGGATGTCTCCTTTCAGACTTGTTTTTGGAATACCGTGTCACCTAGCTTTCGAATTAAAGCACAAGGCCTATTGGGCAATAAAATTTTGAATTTTGACATGAAGGCAGTGGGCAGAAAGAGATTACTACAATTGAATGAAATGAAAGAATTGAGACGGGACTCGTACGAAAATACAAAAATTTATAAAGAAAGGACAAAAACCTGGCATGACAAGCACATATGGAGAAAAGTTTTCAAAGAAGGAGACCATATGCTATTGTTCAACTTGCGTTTATGACTTTTTCCTGGCAAATTGAAATTCTGATGGTCTGGTCCTTTTCGAGTAATGTGAGTATTCCCTCACGAAGCCGTTGAAGTATGGAGTGAGAATACTGAAAATTTCAAAGTCAATGGGCAAAGATTAAAGCCCTACTATATTCTAGAAGAACTTCAAGGAGAAAAATTTCTCCTTAACTAATCCGCTTAAATAATCTCCAAGGTAGAGATCAAGCTAATGACCGAAAATTAGCGCTTATTGGGAGGCAACCCGAATGTAAAAATATATATATATATATATATATAGTAATAATATATACATTAAAAAAATATAAATAATAATAATAATATATATATATATATATATATGTTCTTTTTCAGTCAAGCTTATTTGGGAAAATTTCCTTCAGATATTAAGAACGAAATCTGCAAAAAGATCGATGAAAGCTTCATGCAGAAGTAGGAATACATTTTAAACTTTCTCCAAGATTGTGCTGTACATAAGGTTTTCATTCCAGGATTATCTTGGACATGGGAAACTCATTATGGTGAAAAACACAGGACCTGCCCAAAGACGGATTTCGACTGTCAATTTCCCCCTTTTGCAAGAAAAGACTGCAGATGCCATTTGACTTATAGCATTTGTAGGGTTTGTCTCAACCTCTCTATTTTCAAACTGATCACTATTGGAAATAGAGAAATTGGTGAAATCCTAATAACGCCTCACACGCTGTTAGATTATGGATATCTTCACCAACTTGTTTTTACAAAACCAGATCAAGCCAATAGCTTTGGAAGAAAATTGTAAACAATCATCAAAGAGAGTTTCAATTTTGGAAAATATGTCGAAGTCATGATTGATACAAAAGCAGATAACTGGAAGATAAAGAGTAAAAGTAAATAAAATGAGTAACATGAATTGGGCAAGGACCAGTTTCATGAACAACTGGTATCGTAAAAGAAAAATAAAGAAATAAGAACTTAAGTAAATAAAACCAGTAACACGAACTAGGCAAGTACCAGTTTCATGAAAAACTGGTATAGCAAAAGGAAAATAAAGAAACAATAACTTAAGTAAAAAAAACCAGTAACACGAACTGGGTAAGGACTAGTTTCATGAACAACTGGTATAGAAAATTAAGAAAATAAACTAGATAAACATAAATAATAAAGGAAGAACAAGTTAAAATTTAAATAATAGAGGAAGAACTAAATAAGCATAAGTGATAAAGGAAGAATACTAAATAAACATAAAGGAAAAGATGGGAAAGAACACTTACATAAATTACTTGAGGAACTTAGTACAAACGTCAAGCTTAATTACAACTTCTTACATAATTACTACAACTTCTAATGATTACAAACTTCTACTATTACAAGTACTAGTACATGATAATAATATCTAAGAGAAGGTAGGAGAGGGGTAAGGTAGAAGGAGAAAGTTAAGAAGGAAGGATGAGAGGGATGGGGAGAAGGTTGTAGAGGGGGATGTGTTTGAGAGGTTGTAGGAGGTAGAAGTGTAGGAGAGTGTTGATGAGAGAGGGAGGAGATAGGTGTGTGTTGGTCTTGGAAAGGGAAAATTGTGTAAAAAATTATGTGTGTTTTTGGGAGAGAGGGGTGAGTTGCCTTTTATAGGGAAAATTTTGGGCAAGGTTCCTATTTGGGCATGGGTTTTTACTATTTGGGCAAGTGTAACGAGTGGAAAACATGTGGGACCCATCCACTTACGAGTGAAAGTGGATATTGTGGGGAACATGTGGATCCCGCTCACTTATGAGTAGAGGAGGATATTTGTGGTGAGGATTTTTCCTTCTGTCTTCTACTTGAACTGTCTGATTTCTTGCACTGGTAATATTCTTCTAGTTGAATTGTCTTCTGAGTCTGCTACCTGAAACCATATCTCATCATTTCATTTCATTTCTTTTATTTTTTTTATTTTTTTATTTTTCTTTTTATTATTTTTTTTCTTTTTCTCTCTCTCTCTCTTTTTTACGGATATCTCTTTATGGGTGGAAAAATCCTATAGTAATCATCTTCATTTTCATCTGCTAGGTCAACAATTGGTTCTGAGCTTTCACTAGGAGATTTCTCAGTTTTTTCAGAGTGTGACTGTACCAAGTTTGCCATGAAACTGAACATTTCTTCTTTTGATTTTGCTTGGGCAAGTAGGGAACTAATCTGATTCTTTTGATTTTGGAATTCAATTCTAGAGTGCTCAGAAATTTCTTTTCCCTTGTTTTGGGTCTGAAACCATTGTCGAATTGCTTGAAAAGTTGAGAGATAACCCATTTTGAAGTTATCCCACCATATGATTTTGAATTTCCTGATTAAGATTGGGATTTTGCTGTCAGGGTCTTCTTTATAACCATATTCCCAATGTATTACCCTAGATACATGAAATTTTATGGTAAAGAGTAATAATGGATCAAATGAGGTTTCAAATTCTGTGGGAGAATAATTTCTTTAGAAAAAGGCGTATCCTTCAAAGTTATCGTTGGGAAGGATTTGGGGCAGGGCTCCATACCATTTCCACCAATGGAGAACCAGAATGAGATTTTTGTTTTGGTCATATCAATTTGTTGGCTCCTTGAGCCAAGAAAGAAGAGCCATGAATGTTTTTTACTTTTGTTTTGGATCAAGAAGGCATTGGTCCATGCTTGTTGGTAATCCCAATAAGAAAAGGTTTGACAATAAAGATTTTTTTCACAATCTAGAGTTTTAGTTTGGCATAGATCTTGGCCCTATTCTTCTGGATGAATGATTTTGAGAATCTGGGTGGTGGAATACCCTATTTCAGGGTCATGTTTGCATTCATTATGGAAAATGATAACAGAACTTATTTTACTTCCACTCAGATTAAAATGACTAAAACTCACATAACCTGTTTTTTCAAGAATGAGCTCATAGTAAATACAAGGTTTAAATGGATCCCATTGCTTAAAATGCCAATCTTTAAAGAGAATTTTTGCAGAAATCCAAGGATTTGGATTTTAAAATCCATCTTCCATGGTCAGGATAGTTTGATGAGAATCCTTGAAAAAATACTTTGAAGAATTAGATTTTGAAATTTATTAAGAAAGATATTTTGGAAAAATATTTTGAGAAGACTCTTGAGAGAGGGAATTTTGAAAAAAATCTTGTGAAATTATTTTGAGAAAAATTTTAGGAGAGAGTTTTTACTTGTGGGCTATGCATCACAAGTTGTTTACCTTTTAAAAGTTGATCTAGTGCTTCCTTTTGAGGGCTTGGGTGTAGGGTGTTTCTGACTAATGCTGCCAATTCAAGATTTTTTGAAATTGATTGAAGCCATTCTTGGAGTCCTGAGGTGTTATGAGTTATTATGGGATTGGTTTGGTTGGTATTTCTGGTGTTTTTTATATTGGTGGATGGTTCAATATTTTGTAGTGGTTTTTCTTCGCGGGCTTTTTCTTCTTGGAATATTTTGGTCTAAGAACGGGTTTTGTATCTTGGAGATTTTGAATTTTGGGGTTGGAATTTTTCTTTTCCTTTGTCAGCATTTTTGCTGCCTTGCTGCTTTCTTGGAATCATGACCTGTTTTGAAGAAATTCTCTAGTTAGATAGTTTGGAATAGAATTTGTAGCACCTGTGATAAATTCAATATCAAAATCAAAAACCCTTAATATTGCTTGCCATCTGGCAAAGATTTGCTTTGAAGCAATATTTTCCACATCTTTTTGTAAAACATCTGTTGCAGCCTTGCAATCAATTCGTAGAAGAAAATTTTGATTTAATAGATCACCCTGAAATTTTGAAATGCAAAGGACAACAGAAAGAATTTCTTTTTTAATGATGGAATAGTGCTTTTGGGTATCATTCCAATGGGTTGAAGTGTATTGGACTATTTGTTCTGCTCCATCTTTCTTCTGCTTTAAAATTCCTCTATAGTCAAGTTCAGAAGCATCAATTTCTACAATTTTAAAAGTATCAGAATCTGCAAGATTTAGACAAGGAATATTTTGGACTTGCTCCTTAATCTGTCTAACAATGTTAGTATGTTCATCAGACTAAGGAACTGGATTTTTCTTAAGTTAATCATGTAAAGGTTTGCATAATCGATTTATGTCTAGGTAAAAATCCAAAACACAGTTTAGACTATCTAAGAATCTTTGCAATTGAGTTCTGTCAAGAATTTTATTAGGAAAATTCTTTGTGAAGAATAATGATCGCTCTATGGGAGAAATGGTTCCTTAAGTGATGTAATGTCCTAAAAAACGAATTCTTGTTTGGAAAGGACTAATTTTGGATTTTTACACAACCAGTCCATTTTTCTTTGTGATAGACAAAAATGTCTGTAAATGTTTAAAATATTGTTCAATGGATGAAGAGAAAATTAAAACATCATTAATATATACAATGCAAAAATGGTTCCTTGAGTGATGTAATGTCCTAAAAAATGAATTCTTGTTTGAAAAAGACTAATTTTGGACTTTTACACAACCAGTCCATTTTTCTTTGTGATAGACAAAAATGTCTGTAAATGTTTAAAATATTGTTCAATGGATGAAGAGAAAATTAAAACATCATTAATATAAACAATGCAAAAATGAAAACATGATTGAAAAATATCATTCATGATTCTTTGAAATTCAGAAGGAGTATTTTTTAAACCAAAAGGCATGACATTCCATTCATATTGTCCAAATGGAACAGTGAAAGCGGTTTTGTACCTATCCTTAGGATCTATTTGAATCTGCCAGAAACCTGATTTCATGTCAAATTTTGAAAAAATTTGTGCATTATATAGTCTTTGCAAAAAATCCTTTTTGTTAGGAATATGATACCTTATCCATTTGGGAGCTTTGTTCAAGGGTTTGTAATTATTAACTAATCTAGGAACTCCTCTTTCAATTTCTGAATTTTTATTTACATAAAATGCAGCACAGCTCCAAGGAGATCTAGATTTAGTAATTAATCCCTTTTTTAAAAGATCTTGAATTTCTTTCTTACAATGTTCTTCAAGATTTTTGTTCATTTGGATGGGTCTGGCTTTTGTGGAAATTTGTGATTCATTGAAATCATTTTCATAAGGGAGATCTACCATGTGTTGTTTTCTAATCCAAAAGGCTGTTGGTAAATCTGAACAAATCTCTTTTTCAATGATTTTTTGAAAATCACAAATTTTTTATTTCATGGAATTACCTTGCAATTGCTCCTGAATTCTTTGGAAAATGACATTTTGTTTCAAATCATTGAGTTCCTTTTCTTTTGTCTATACAAGGAGATTAAGTTGATTTATGTACAAAGAATGGGCTTCTAAAAGATTGAGGTTCCTAGTTTTTGGCTTTATCGTAAAAGGAAAGATTTTTTTCTTGCTATTTACTTTGGAAAAAATATGATCAGAATCAACTCTATAAGGGGTGATTTTGTTAATGAATAGCGTGTCAAAGATGATACTATGAGAAATATCTTGTGCAATGAGAAAATGATTTAAAATATAAACACCATTATTAACAATGAAGGCATCAGTTTTGTACTTGATCTTTAGAGGAGTATCATTAGCTGTTCTCAACTCCTCATCAGTCTTTTGAAGAAAGGTTGCAGGTACTATTCTTTCTTTGATACAATTGAGGTCGGCTCCTGTATCAAAGAGTGAAATAGTATCAATTTGAAAATCCTTTTGAAGAGATTGACTTTGCAAATTCAATGTGACTTTGATCAAGTACTTTCGAGAGGTGACTTGTTGCAAAATACAAACAAAATCAGTTGGAATTTTTTGAGATTTTTGCAACAAAAGCATTTGTTTTTCATCAATATTTTCTTCAGAGTCTTTA
>CANUEX010042415.1:0-23771 GCA_948099535.1 Jatropha multifida | reverse complement strand
TCAATTAAAATCCTATAATTATTCTTTAATTACCTAAATCATCAATTAATTTATTTTATCCAATTTCTCCAATTAATCACTTAACCACATAACTAATTAATCAACCAAAAATACCAAAATCAATAATTAATATCCTATAACCAAATTAATTCCCACAAACAAAATTATTCTAAACCAAATTAATAATTCTCAACCTATAACCCAATAATCAATAAACCACCAAAATTCTAACAATATACTTATAATCAATTAATCAAAATTCACAATATTACTAACAATAAAATTCAACCAAATAATAATTCAAAATCCTATAATTAATCAATTATCACAAATACTTAATTTAGCCAATCACTAAACTAAAAATACTAAAATTATCCCCAAATAAAAAAAATTTCACCAATATATAATATCAACAAAATAATTAATCAACCACACCATCAATAATATTAATAAACCAAAATACTAAAAATTATTGCTAACTAACTAATTACTAAAATTTACTAATTAATAAAAAATTATGGAATAAATAAATTCAGTACCCAATTATATTATCACAGTTCCAATAATCAAGAATTGGTGACTGAGTTGCAGGGCCACTGTGAACGGTGGCACTGAGCTCGCTGTGGTCGAGCACGAGGTGAGAGGAGGAGGAGGAGACGGTGGCGCAACCGTTCGCAGCAGCTGGACCGGCGGCCTGGTGCATCTGGTTTGCTGGGAACGACGCGAAGGACTGCTGCTGCCAGCTGGGTCGAGCGCGCGAGGAGTAGCGGTGGCTGGGGGCGGCGCGACGTGAGGAGATTCGCTGGGATGGTGGCGCGGCGCGGAGAAGAGGGCTGCAGCAGATGTGGTGGCCGTACTTCACGCAAGAGAGAGAGAGCAGCGTGAAGAGGAGCTGCTGGAGGAGATGGCCTGCGTGAGGAGGAGGAGCTGGAGGCTGCTGTGGTGGTCGGCTGGAGGTGGTGGTGCGGTCTCGCTTGTGGTGGTGCGGTGAGAGGGAGAGATGACGTAGAGAGAGGGAAGGGCTGTGTTTTTGCGCAATCACAAGGAAAAAGAAGCAAATAAAAAGAAAGGAAAAGAGTGGGAAAAATAAAAAAAACAAACCGTCTCTATCAGGAAAAGAGTGGAAAAAAATAAAAAAAAAACAAACATCTCTATCATAAAATGTCCGAGGAAAAAAATAGTGATGAACAGTGATTTTAAAATATTTTGTTCGAATTCAATTTAAATTAATTCGGTTCAATAAAAAAATATTTGATTTTTAATCGATTTAATGGTTACTCAATTGATTTTAGGGCGAATCAAAATGATTTTCGGTCTAGATAAATATTACGTAGCGTAATATTATTGACTAATAATTTACAATTTAAATTTAAATAGAAATATTTTGAAATAAAAATTTTAGGTATTATAATCTATCTATAATCTATATCTATAATATATATAAAAGTATAAATGGGAGGGGAACATTTGGTTCCAAATGCCCCAACATATTCTAATTGATAAAAAATATTATTAAGAATAATTTAATTTTAATAGCTAAATTGGAACCACATTGTGTTTATTTTTTTATTCTAATTATTATTATTATAATTTTAATCTAATTTTATTCTAATTAGAAATTTATTTTTTAATATGATTCTAATTAGGAATTTGTTCTATCATACCACTATATATAGATGCTTAGTTTTGATTATTTTTCGCTATTAATAATTTGTTGCTTTTGCTATTTCGAATTGAAATTATTAAATTTGAGATCATATTTTCTTCTTGCAGTAAATATTAATTTTCTCTATTTATAAATTAATAGAATAGTTATTATTTATATTTATTATAATTTAATATTCTTATATCTCTTTATTTCTTTTTAAAGTTATAAATTAAAAAGTACGCACAAAATATTTTTCTTCCCGCCTTATGAGACTAAGATGGACCTGAATCCTCCTATCCGCTGACTTGAGCTCTAAAAGACACTCGGACTTTTTGATGCTCTGTATTATGATATAATAAATCATAAACAAAATAATTATACCAACAGTCATGCACAGGAATCATACAATACCTAATCCAGTTACATAATATATAATCCTTCAATCAAATAATCTTAATATTGCTTCTAACAGAAGTTGGAGAAATTAGAATTGACTATAAAATTGAATTTAATAATCCTTATTATTATATTTTTTATATTATTATTTTTATAGCATATGATTAATATCTTTTTTAACTATCGTTATGATATTATACTTGTGGTGATATTAAAGATATTCAAACTGTTAATAAGTAGGAATGATATTTATTTGAAATATTTTATATAATATTAGTGATTGGTTGTTGTAATATTTTTAATTAGATATATAACGTGTATGAATAGTTTTGTAATGTTTTTTAATTTATTTTACAGGTATAACGTTAATTTCAGTATAGTTGATACATATAATAAATCTTTGAAATAAATAAAAAAAAATTATATAACGAGTAAAAATAACGGGTATCTACATACAACGTACGTTTTAAAAATTAGTATATATATATATTCTATTTCTTACATTTCATAATAATAAGAATAATAAAACAAAGAAAATCAAACTAGCAGGCCGATCCAATCAAGCATAAAACTATTGAAATCCGTTAAAATCTAGAAGTTTACATTTGAATTAAACTGAACCAGTGAATTGAACCCAACCAGGTATATGTACCAATTAAAACCAAAAAGGAGAAGCCCAAATCTCCTCTCCCCGATCGCAGCACCCACCGCCGTCTCCTTTCCTTCCACCCCCCTCCTCTCCCCGATCAGTGTTTGTTTCACGGTTTGTCGAGGCGAAGGCAGCGATCAACACTCCGACCGACGGCGATCTTGACTCCGCCCATCCCTTCAACAATCGAAGCATGCTCCACCCGAAACAAGGCTCTGCGACGCCGCTACCTCCTATCGACAGTTCTCTCTTTCTAGAATTTCCGGCGAGCTCAAGCATTTCCGGCAATTCCCTTTACTCAGTTTAATTCTCAATTTTTGCGATTGCAGATTAATTTCTCAATAAGAGATAAAACACTGCCTGCTTTGTCTTTGTACTCTAATCCCGTGTTCGATAATTAATCAATTCCCATCTTAAAACCGGAAACCTCTCCACAGTCCCAAGCGAAAAATGGCGACCACGTCAACCACCTTGCGCTCCGTTGTCCATGCAATGCGCCGCTTCTTCTCTTCCACTGCCAACAACAGCCATCACAATAGCCACAAAACAACCCATAAATTCTTGGAACCAAATTCTTTTATTGGAAGCTGGGAAGCCCCCAAGAACCCAAAAGAAGCAGCGGCGAAACTAGCAAGACTGCGAATAGAGTATGCGAAGCAAGTGAAAGAACTGCGCAAAGAGTACATAAAGGAAATGGATTTGATGCGCATTGAGAAACAGAGAAAAGACGAGGCCAGAAAAGAAGCAATTAGGGTTGCAAATGAAGAGCGTAAGAAATTAAAGGCCGAGGCAGCTAAAGTTAGGGCACAAGAGCGTAAAATTGCTGAAGAAGAGTTTCGCCAAATGCTAGTATGTTTTCATTCTCTCTTAACATTCTTTTAATTGGTAATTTTGGTAAATATGTTGCAAGAATGCACACTAGGGAAAGAAGGGAATTTCTTTTTGGGTTTTCTTTTTCGTATTTGATTGAGGAGGTAATGTGGGAGAGATTAAGGATTTTGAAGTTTTTTAACACTCTAAACATAAAAATTATATGTATAGGAAAAATTAAATTGGAGTTAAGAATGGTCTTAGCATTTGATTTATCAAGCTAAATTCTTGTTTTTTATACTTTCGGTTGGTTATTTTTGTGGAAATGTTTGATTTGGGTAATTTCTTTATATTTGATTTTTCATCGAACCTGTTTAGACATTAAGAGGATAGTTGAATATGAAATTTTCATCAAGCTCTCTTTTGTTGATAATTAGTATTTTGGATGATAAGAAAATTACAGGAAGAAAACAAAAAATCTAGTTTGTTTTCTGGAAAAAATGAATCATTTTATGTTTTCTTTAATGGAAGGATTGGTTTGGTTGCAACTGGACAAATTGTAGTACTGATTTATCTGGCTAGATTTTGGTTCTTCTGAGTAAGGTGGAATAATTAGAAATCTAGGCAGTAAAAAATATAATATTATGGTTCTATTAATTAAGTGGTTCAGACACTTAGGATAAACACTTCAACTTCCTTGGGCATTATTATTCTAGTGGGATTTAACTTGTTGATTTTTTAGATAATTTATAAAATAAAAAATGAATAGTATGAAAAATATAGCTAATAAATCATATTATTGCGATTTGAACATTTTTTTCCATTTTCTAGAGTTAGGATATTATTTTCCAAATATTGCATATGAAAATTGTCTCAATTCTTTTCCAACTCTCTTTTACAATCCCAAATTTTTCTTCTCCATAGAACATGGAAATGGGAAAAACATAAAACTCTCTTTTACAAGTGAACTGGCCCTAATGTTTCTGCTGGGTCTTAGGGGAAAAAAAATTCTCAGCTCAAAACTCAATTAATCCTGGAGAGATATTTGGGTGATGAGAGATTCCTTTAAGGTAGCTTTTCTCCAATTTGTTCAATGGAAGACATTATCGCAGAATGTATATGATGTGTATGTCCATGCCACTAAGATTGCTGCCATATTTTGCTGTTACTTTGGGATTTGTTTTGTAATGATCCTTTTTTTTTTTTGTTACTTTGTACCTTCACGTTTTCATGCTTATGGATGGGCAATAGGTTTATGAGATTTGATTATCTGGCAATATAATGGCTCAAGCTTCTGCATGTCTTCTTTTTACATTGTCAAGCTGTCTGTCTATATTCAATTTGTTCAATGGAAGACACATTATTGCATAATGTATCTGCTGAACGTGGTACTGTGCCACTTAGATTGCTGCCCTATTTTGGGGTTACTGTGGTATTTGTTTTGTAATAATTATGGGTCAAGGTTGTCCATTCATGTCTAATTTTTTAAATTGTCAAGCTGTCTATATTATATATATATAATGTATTTCTGGCCTATGTTAACTCAGTTGAAAGAAAGAGGCGAGAAGCTTGAAAATTGGAGGATGAAAGAAAGAACGAGGGAAGAGAAGAAGAAAAAGAATAATGATCTGTTGCGCCAACAAAGTTCCATGTGGATCGATGAAGATGTACTGGAGAAAAAGATACTCGAAGCCGTTGTTGTGGAGACATCGCTCTGAACTTTTAAAGTTCATTTTGAAAGTTCATTTTGACCTCAAAATGTTTAATCTCCAAAACAGGGGTTACATCTATTACTTGACTTCCATTTATATTTATTTCATTCCATATTTTTCCTTTGCCTTTGTTAACTTCTGTTATGGAGCTATCATATTTAGTGTACTTTAACTGTTATTTAGTTATTTTGTGTTTATCATGTTATTAACAATTTCTCCGTTAGTGGGTATTAGTGGGGTGGTTAAGCAAGTTATTTATTGTAATGGGTAGTGGCCCAGTGGGTGGTTTTAAATTTACATTTAATTGTTTAAAAGGCTGTGATATGAGAAAAAATATAAGGAGAATTTTATAAAAAGGTTTCAAGTTCCTAAAACTCAGAGATTGTAGAGTTCTCTCTCAATTAGCTCTGGGAGATTACAGATTCTTTCTAAGTCTGTTACCATTGTTAGAAGGAAGAAAACTAACCTGATCCGCTAGTTCAAATGACCCATAACTAGATTCAAATTTGGGACTGTAAAATTTGGTGTCAGAGCCAAAAGTTATGAGCACATCTATTCAACAGCAACTTGATAGGATCCTAAAATTGTTCCTAGAGGAACAAGCAGTTCACAAAGCCCGACATGAAGAACTGAAATCTAAATTGGATGCCTTCACCTATGTTTTTTCGAATTCAAAACGAACATCAGCAATAGCAAGGATCCTAACATTGTTCCTAGAGGAACAAGCAGTTCACACAGCCCGACATGAAAAAATGAAATCTATATTGGATGCCCTCACCTACGTTGTTTCGAATTCAAAACAAAAATCAGCAATAGAAGAGAGCAGCCATAATCAAACATGAAAAGAAAAAGGTCATGTAGGTTCAGCCGATTCAGAATCTCCTAAGGGCAATGCCATTGTTTCAAAATTCAGAGTTGGATTTTGTTGGGCCAACGATAAGGAGTAATGAATTAGGAAAGTTGGGAAAATTAAAATAATCTATAACTATTGAAGAGGAAAACTACCAATAGTTTTCCAGCAACCATTTCAGGTTTTAATAGTTATGTGTCTAGCAGACAAGGCAGAGCAAAAGAAAGAAATAATCAAAGAAAAGCAATTGTTAGCACAACTGGAGTGTCTTGCTTGTGATTTGGCAGCCTCTAGATGGGAAGGGATTAGGAAGAAGCAATTTGAGAATGACGTAGAAGAAACATTATAGGAGCCATTTAATCTAGAAATTTTAATTAAATATAAAAGCGTATTAAAGAGCTCCTTATTTGCAGCATTAATAGAGGGCGGCAACAATTTTATTTGCGTCATCTATCCTTTGCGCTTGAGGACAAGCGCCTTTTTGGACGGGCAGTGTAATGTTATGGAGCTACCATATTCTCAGTGGAAAGTTTGCCAGAATTGCCGTGACGGTGGATCTTAGCTCTCCTCTAGTGTCAAAAATTCGAATTAATGGAAGGCTATAGATGGTGGAGTATGAAAGCATCCCTGAAATATGCTTTGAGTGCGGTAGGGCAGGTCACAGAAATAATAATTGCCCCCATAGCAAAAAGATGGATAAAGAGGAGGGAGATGATGTGAGGCAGAAGACGGCAGAGACTAACCCAACTCCGGCATCGGAGTACGGCCCCTGGATGGTGGTGACCCGGAAAACCAGGCGAAATCCAAGACAACTGGATGATAAGCGTGATTATAGCAACGGTCAAATTAATGGCAAATCACGTTTTGATATACTAGGGAATGATTTTGAAAATGATTTTGGACAAAATAACCCCACTGATGAAGGAGCCAATGATTAATGTAGAATCTTCCCGTTGTAAACTGCTAGAAAATGGAAAAATAAGGATGGTAATAATGCTAAACCTAGTTCCTCTAACTATGGATATGATAAGCCCAATATTGGGCCCAAAAAGGTCAATTTAGGGGAATTCTTTACTTTTAAAAACAAACAACCCAATAATGTATCTATTATTCCCATGCAAACATCACTCGACCCAAAAAATAACTCTGTAGTTAGAATTGTCGAAAATAATAAGAGAATCATTATTGGAGACTCCTCAACAGATCATCCAAGTATGGACTTAACAGGATCTCACTCAACTCTTCACGTAGACATGCCTCCAGATCCAGGAAATAAATATACCCCTTTTATTGTTTGGGATGAGGAGGTTCGAGAAAACCCAGATAACCACTCTGAAGATGAAATGGTGGATGCTGAGGGTACTGATGTGGAAGATGAAAGAGATGATGATGATGATCTCTTTGAGAGAGAAACAAGAGACCCGTATCTGATTGACTAGGCAGATGGGTTGGTTTTACATGGTGCGATAGATCTTTTTCTTGCTCTTTTTGCCATGTCAATTTTTTCGTGGAATTGTCAAGGAGCAGGCAGCTCATCTTTTTTCAGGACTCTTAAAGCTTTCTTGGTGATTCATAAGCCAAATCTCGTAGAATAGAAGCTTCTGGTTTTTCAGTTGGGATATGGATTTGTTGGAATAATGGTTGGGATGTGGTTATTCTCAGTAATAATAAGCTGTGGGTTCATTTGGGTATCTCCCAAAATGGCAAATGCTTAATGGAAGTTACAGCCATTTATGCAAGTTCTCATATTCAAAAACGAAATTGCCTTTGGGTTGAGCTAGACCAACTCATGACTACAATTCAAAATCCTTGGCTTCTTATCGGGGATTTTAATGCTATCAAAAGCAAGGAAGAACGTTTTGGGGGATCTCAATATCGATCTGGCATTGACAAAAATTTCTCTCAATGGTTTTTACAGTCTAATTTGGTGGATATGGGTTATAGGGGAGCTCGTTTCACATGGAAAAGAGGTAACCTCCTGGAGAGGCTTGATAGAGCACTCTGTAATGAAGCATGGAATCTAAAATACCCCAATTATACAGTTCTCCATCTAGCTCGCGTTTCATCTGATCACAGGCCTATTCTAGTCAAGCTCATGGACAGGGTGATTCGAGCCGACAGTAGACCCATTTTCCGTTTCCAAGCTGCATGGCTTACTCATACAGACTTTAATCAATTTACTAGCTTGGTTTGGAATCATGCTTTATCCCTGTCTGAAAATATTTCTATTTTATCCCAAAGTTTGTTGCACTGGAATACTAATGTTTTTGGAAATGTCTTTAGGCAGAAAAAAATTCTCTTATCTCGTCTTGCAGGGATACAACGGGCTTTGGAAGTCACAAATAATCCTTTCCTTATTAATTTGGAAATGGAGTTAAAAAGAGAACTAGACCTCATTCTTCATAGAGAGGAGTTAATATGGTACCAAAAGTCGCGTGCTCAATGGATTTTACTTGTGGTGATCGAAATACATCTTACTTTCACCTTAAAGCTGTCCAAAGAAGGAGACGCAACCAGATTACAGCAATCAAAAATCAGGCTGGGGAGTTGGTTGAAAATCAAAATGATCTCGCCAATATGGCTTTGGAGTTCTTCTCTAAGCTTTACGCGGAAGAGATGGAAGTTTCTCCACCCTACTCATTACGAGGTTGTTTCCCTCCTCTTTTAACTTCTCACTATGATTTTTTGGCTTCTGACTTCTCTTTTGCAGAGATTAAACAAGCATTATTTGATATGAAGCCATGGAAGGCCCCTGGACCAGATGGTTTCCATGCGGGTTTCTTCCAACATCAATGGAATTTAGTTGGCAATTCGATTTGGACAGAAATACAGAATTTTATTGGGGGGGGGCTCTTTGAGGGAGAACGTAAATGATACTTTTTTAGTTCTTATTCCTAAGGTTACCAGTCCCATTCATTTTTCACAATTTCGACCGATTAGCTTATGTAATGTTAGTTATAAAATAATAAATAAATCTTTGGCTAATAGATTGAAAATGGTGTTACCACATATTATTAGTCCCCCACTCAGTCCAGTTTCATTCCTGGGCGTCATATTACAGATAATATCATTATCGCCCAAGAAGTGATTCATACTATGAGAACTAGGAAAACTGGTAAGAAATTGATGGCTATTAAAGTAGACCTTGAGAAAGCTTATGATCGAATTAGATGGAACTTTCTGCAAGAGTCCTTGAGGGAAGTTGGTTTGCCTGATTTATTTATCTCAGCTATTATGAGGTGTATTACATCTTCGTCTATGCAGGTTTCTTGGAATGGAAGTGTTTCAAATAAATTTTGCCCATCCCGGAGACTTAGACAAGGAGATCCTTTAAGCCCGTACCTCTTTGTTATTTGTTTAGAACGTTTGTCTCATGCAATTATGCAGGCAGTTAATCAAGGAACGTGGAAACCGATAAAACTTTCAAGAAGAGGACCAACTCTTTTCCATTTATTCTTTGCAGATGATATGATTTTGCTAGCGGACGCATCTTTAGATCAAGTCACAGTCATTCAAATGGTTCTTGACGAGTTCTGCATGTGCTCGGGTCAAAAAGTGAATGTTTCCAAAACTCAGGTTTTTTACTCCAATAATGTTCCAGGCAATCTCAAAGGCCAATTAAGTAGACATTTGGGTTTTCATTCTACAGATAATTTAGGGAAGTACCTTGGTGTGCCTCTTCTTCATAGAAGGGTTAAAATTTTGTCTTATTCTTATATTCTTGATAACGTTTATAGGAAATTATCTGAATGGAATGGTTCTCGTCTCTCCCTGGCAGGTAGAATTACACTTGCAAGCTCTGTTGTAGCAACCATGCCACAATATGCAATGCAGACCACAAAGCTCCCTGCTCAAGTGTGTTCGGATATTGATAAAGCTTGTAGGAGCTTCATTTGGGGAACCACTAACCAGAAGAAGAAGAAGATAGCTCTTGTGCCTTGGAAGGAAATCACTCAACCAAAGGATATAGGAGAGGCCTAGGAATGAGAGACCTAAGATTGCTTAATGAAGCCTTTCTAATGAAAATTGGATGGGGTTTAAAAACCGATAATGAGTCCCTTTGGACTCAAGTTCTTAAGAATAAATATAAAGTACAAGCAGATTTCAGGTCTTTGCAATGTTCAAGAAATAATAATACCTCTTTTCTTTGGAAGGGTGTTGTTAATTCTTGCAATCATCTTTCTAATTGTTCGATGATTACTATTGGCAATGGCTTTGGTACAAAATTTTGGAAAGATATATGGGTTTTGGAAGATGTTTCTCTCATCCAAGGGGCTATTTCTGAAATTCCTATAAATATTACTGATGATTTTGTTGTGGACTATGTTATACATGGTTCATGGAATTGGGATAAATTTAGTGCATTCTGACCTAACTCTATTCTCGCTTATATTGCAGCTATCCTCCCTCCCTCTCCAGAAAGAGGACGTGATACCATCTATTGGAGTCTCACAAGTTCAAGGAAATTTTCCATAAAATCAGCCTATAGATGGCTAGCCAAGTAGCGGGAACCGGATGATGCAAAGAGGTGGAATTTAGTTTGGAAATGGAAAGGCCCTCAGAGAGTAAGGACGTTTCTCTGGCTCACCTTGCATAAAAAAATTTTGACAAATGCTGAGAGATTTAGACGTCATTTTGTGTTTCCCTGCATTTTTCTATCTGTGTGGTTATGAATGAAGGAGTGTTCCATGTCATGCGAGATTGTTGTTATGTAAAGCAAGTTTGGTACAACCTCAAAGTACCTAGTCCATCATTATTTTCAGTAATCAGTGTTCTGTTGAGGATTGACTTTTGAACAACTTATGTAATAATCAGATGCACCATTCGGGTGTCCCATGGAAAATTATTTTTGGTGTTTGCTGCTGGAAGATATGGGAAAGACAAAACAAATGGTATTTTCGAGAAGAACACGTGACAATCCAGAGACTAGAATTAGATGTTTTGAGCATGGCTAAAGACATTCTAGATTCAGAGATTGTTCTAAGAAAAGTTAGCCATCCTATAAATAATGAGAAGCAAGCTTTGATTGCATGGTCCCCTCCCCCCATAAGCTTTGTTAAACTCAATACGGATGGTTCAGTAATTGGACAATCTGCATATGGACTTCTTCGAGACCATTCTGGACGATGGCTTGGTGGCTTTGTTGCAAATATTAGCTCTTGTTCTATCCCAAATGCTGAACTATGGGTAGTTCTAGAAGGACTTCAAATGGCGAGAAGTTTAGGAGTAGGAGATATCCAAGTGGAGTGTGACAGTGTAGTTGCTGTCCAGTTTATTTCAGCTTCCATTCCATCGACAGGGGCAATACAGTAACTGGTGATTGCGATTCAGCAGTTGCTTCACCAGTTTAGAAGCTGTGTTATCAAGCATATTTATAGAGAAGTAAATCAGTACGCAGATTATTTACCGAAGTGTGCAAGGAAGTATCTTCTAGAAACACATTATCTTAGAGATCCTCCTTCAAAAATGATAAATTGGCTTTTTCATGATAGTATGGGTGTATCATATACTAGATTAACAATATCTTCTTAGAGCTTTAAGCTCTCCTTTCTTTAAAAAAAAAAACAATTTCTTTGTCAGTGGGTATTAACAGGGTGGTTAAGCAAGTTATTTATTGTAATGGGTAGTTATTAGTGGGTAGTGGCCTAGTGGGTGGTTTTAGCTTTACATTTAATTGTTTAAAAGGCTGATATGAGGAAAAATGTAAGGAGAATTTTATGAAAAGGTTTTGAGTTCTTAAAACTCAGAGATTGTAGAGTTCTCTCATTGTCTGTTACCATTGGTAAAAGGAAGAAAACTCCTAAGATATTCATCTCAAACCTGATCCCCAAATTCAAAAGACCCATAACTATCCAAATTTGGGACTGTAACAACTTCCCATTTCCTATCCTCAAAACTCCTACGCAATGCATAAAGGAGGGAGAGTGATTTGGGTCAAGTGAGTTCGCGTTGGATCGCTTCAGATCCAGTTCATTTTGGGTTGGAGTCTTTTTCCGAAGGTTTTCGGATTGGACTGCTTCAAATAAGTTGCGGATGGATCAAGATATTCAACGAGTTGAGCTGCAAAATGATTTCAAGTTAAATTTGTAGTCTTGGGTCTATTTAGGTTATATCATGTCAAGTTGATGATAATATTATGTTTTTAGTGCAGAAAGAAATTCTCAAAATAAATTTTGACATATTTTTCAGAATTAATTGAATCGTGCAATGTGATGGCTACATATTTACATATTTTCATCATTTTCCTCGCAAAATTAACAAATTAGCTAGCCGGCCAATTATCAGATAAAAATGGTGCTTCCATGTCTTCCTCAGAGCTCCTGGGTTTATGTTGCTCCGGTTGAAGCAGACAAGCATGGCATAAAGCAACTATCTGAAACATTTGGATAATTCTTGATCAAGTAATGGTCTCTATTCTATTCCAGTGCTTACAGACGACTTATCTCTGGGTTTGAGTTACCTTCTCCAGCTCATATAAAGCCTTTTTGGGTAAAGCTCTGGGCACTTAAAATCCCACCAAAGGTCAAAAATCTAATTTGGAGAATCTGCTGTAACTGCATTCGTAAGAGTTCTCTTGATCTGTTGTGGTCAAGCACACGAATCTGTTCTACCACCGTTCCTTGACTGTTATTTTGCTAGGGAGTGTTGGAGGAGGGAATTAGTAGACGCCCTTGCATTGTTTGATCTGCAGCAACCGGTGGATATGGAAACTTGGCTCTTGAATGTTTTTTCAATGCACGATTCTGATGACTTGCAAACCATTTGTAGGGTGTTGTGGGTCATTTGGCAGAATAGAAATGTAGTCTGGAAGGGTGCAGGTCAACCTGCTGTTACCTTACTTGGAGCAGCATTTGAGTGGTTCATGTCTTGGCAGCAAGCACAAACCAGGTTAGACGCAAGAACCTTCATCATGTTATCTTTGAGACAGACTCCCTTGTTCTTTTTCAGGCTACGAGCAAAAGGCAGGGGGATTGTTCTTTCTTTAGTCAAGTAGTTTCTGACGGTAAGGTGTATTTAAATGATCTAGATGCATGTTCTATTTCGTTTGGTAGAAGATCAGCTAATAGTGTTGAACATCTGCTTGCAACAGATGCCTATTCTACGACTGATCTTTGGTCCCTCTTGATTTTATTTTAAATGCTATGATGGTTAATGAATTTCAGGTATTACCTTTCTAAAAAAAACATTTTAAAATGCTAGCCACTTAGCAATAATAACGGTCTTGAATTTCTAAATGACAATTTAATATTTTTAGAATTTCTAATTATAATAAAGAGAACCATCTAATTAAATAGTGGTGTGGCAGAAAAACTGCATAATTGTAACCGTACAAACTACATTTTCTTAATATATATGAAAATACCTATATGAAACAGGAGTCAAACTGAACCAATCCGAGCCAAGTTTTAACCAATTGAAGGAGAGAGACAATCAAAACTCCTTCTCTCCCCATTGTATAGCTGCTCTATCTCTCTCCCTCGTCCTTCGACGCATCTTCCAGCCACCAAGTTGGGATTTTACAAATTTCCGTCATTTATATTTCATCATTTCATAATACAATATTACAGCAACAACTAAGAGTTGCTCATATAAGACTGTCCATTTGGAGAAATTAAGTAAAATGGCTTAGGCAAAATTGACATATACTTTGAAAGCAAAATACATCAATTATACAACTCATGCAATGTGATGGCTATATATTTACATTTCTACATCATTTTCCTCGGAAAATTAACAAATCAGCTAGCCGCCTAATTATCAGATAAAAGTGGTGCTTCCATGTCTTCCTCCGGGCTCCTGGGTTCGTGTTGCTCCAGTTGAAGCAGACAAGCATAGCATAAAGCAACTATCTGAAAATTTTGGATAATTTTTTATTAAGTAATTGACTGAATGAGAAAAAGCAAGAGAGAGAGATGAGAGGCTTACAATGCACAGAGATGCAGCAATGATGCTAAAACCTTTGCAGTCGAAAGGGGGATTGCTAGATAGGAACCATGCTGACAAAACAACACAAACAATCAATAAGCCAAAAAGAAAAGCAAAATAGTTCTACTATGGAACAGACAAAAGGGAAACGAAGTCGACAACTCACATGTCAATGGACTCATTGCAAGAGGAGCTAACAGACTTGCTATTGACTGTATTCCGGCAACAAATCCTTGGGCTTTTCCCTGAACTCATGCACAAATGCAGAGATATTATATTAGGTGGATAATTGGTAGCATTCATGTCACAATATTTTGCTCATTGACCTAAGGCTTTCCAAGAAAAATATTAAATGGATGTCCTCAGACAAAAATTGTTCTGATCACAACTTATGTTGAATGATTAGATTAGACTGCAGAAAATTGCAGGTCGACAGAGAAACAGATTAAAAGGGAATTTATACAGCATAGATTGTTAATACTGTTACAAACCTGATTCAATGAGCTTGATGCTTTGGAAATAATAGCATAAGTCTGCCAAAATGAAGAAATTCAGAACACAAAGTGTTAACATTGTCAATAATTCACAATAGTTTCATACAATATAGGGATGAAAAAAGAGTGTTAAGCGAATATATAATACTCACTGCAGGTTTTACAAGGACGTAAATGGCTCCAAATGACGCACTCATATACGGCACCTGTAATTGACAATAAGAAATGTATATATAATTCTATAACCTTATTTCAACAAAGAAACTAGAGCCCTTAGGAAATAAGTCCATGCAAGTACATACCCAAGATGCCCACGCCAATCCATAAAGGAATGCCTGTTCAGAAAACAAAGAGTACCATTAAATTCTTTTCAGTTCATTTTGTGCGAGTGTCCGTGCATGTGAGTATGTGTTCTGGGAGCATGAGGCTTCTTAGGAAGGCAACTTACATAAGCTATTGATGCAAGTAAGGATAGACATAGTATTACTTTCTCACCAACCAATGGATTTACAAGAGGAAGGACCACAATCTACAAGCAACCCACAAAGTGAAACATATATTAGCCAATAAGTTTCTGCAAATTCAAAATATATGACACCAAAAAGGAGTTGTTGTTTCCTATTTTACATTATTTTCAATTAGGCTTGACCTCCAGATACTGTCCTTTTTAATATTTTAATTAGAACTTTATTTTATCTTCCTATTTGCAAATTCGAAAATATAAAGAGTTTAATAATTCTTTTAATTAGGAAATTTATTTATTTGAAAAAGATCATATACTTTTTTATTTAGTCAACTTTCATTTCCTAGTTAGAAGTGAGGAAGATTACAAAACAATGTCGATTCTTTAAGCACATTAGTTCTTTCAGGATTATTAAGGAACTAAAACAGGAAAAGTTAGTCCCAGAAAAGACATACCTGAGAAAATATTTCACCAATTCCCACCATTAACAGAATTTCTGAATATTGATTTTTGCTAAAACCAAACACTGATTTGAGATAGTACTGCATAGGCAATTGTAAAGAAGTCGGGGAATTTAACTCAAAAAGAAAACAAATTAGATATGCACTAGAAAGCACTATTTTCTCAAAAAAAGAAAAAAGAAAAAAAAAGAACAACTATTTGCAATCAGCACTATAACAATTGATTCAATCAGTATATTAAGGACCCTCATTAGTTCTATATTCACTTAAAAAATGAAAATTTCAATATATATACTCTTGTAGAAGGTAGTACTAGCATAATTATTGTTTGGTTCAGTTAGAAAATGGAATTGAAATAGGAATCACAGAATAGGATTCTACTGTATTGTATGGCACACAAGGAATAACATTTTTTTTATGACATTTTATGTTGAAGAAATTGAACAAAAGCAATAATGAAATATAACTTTTAGCTTAATTTTCAAAATGAACAAAATAACCATTATGCTATGTTTAATTATCTAATAAGATTAGAAATGAAGTGTTTGAATATAGAATACCTACAAAACTTTCATTTCCATTCCCATACTCCCATTCATAGGATGAACCAAATAAAATCCTCCTAACAATTAGTCCCTCCAGCAGTTAAGAGCGTAGTTCCTCCACAAATTGCATTGGTTATGGTTTTGGAGATACAAGAATAGAATTAACATGAAAGTTAGTATTCCAGAGCTTTTACCCAAGGCAACCATAAAAAGAGGACAAAAGGGAAACATAGGAATTTTTTTAATCATCTATCTAGCATGTATCACAAAACAAAGCATGTAATCTAATTTGATAAAAGACAAGGGCAGGGGAAAATGAAATTTTTGTCATGATCTGCTGATAATGGGTAAAGATGATCAGATGCAGCATAAAAAGTATAAGTTGGGAAGGAACTCACAAGTAAGACAGCGCTGATGCCAGACATTCCCAACTCATAGAAGAAGGAAACAAAAGTAATTCCTCTAAGCGTAGGGCTGAAAAGTAAAGATAGAGGAGACATAAATAGAGTTTCTTTTCTCTTTAGCAAAAGCAAAAATCACATGATAATGCAAGGAATGTTGACAGTGCAGAGCAAAATTGAAAAATGGTGTGTATTTGAAAAGTTTTTTTTGGCCAAAATAGAATATACCTGGTAAAAACTACTGTTGCAGCATCTCTCATTGATTCATATCGTTCACGGGAAACCTTAACAGTCTTTGTCAACAAGTTGGATTTTTGTTCCTTCCTTTGAGCCCGTTCAACAGTCTCAACAAGGAAGAATTGCATATAAAATGGACCAAAAATCAAGAGAATGATTGAAACCTGAAATAAAATGCCCAATCATTATAAAGACAATAAAATTGAAAATAGTCACTGTAATACACAATTTTAAAAAATAAAACAGAAAATAAGTAAAAAACTACTAAAAGAAAAAAGGCAAGAATATGACCGAGACCACAGAAACAACATACCAGAAAAATGTATTTCCCAGGAAGAAAACGTGCTAAAACATTTCCTATGACATGGGAAGCAGAAAAGAGGCCAGTCATCCAACTAAATACAGCAGCCCTCTTGTTTTCTTTGACAATATCTGCCTACTAAATGAAGGGAAAATATGATATCCTGACAATCTCTATCTATACAAATTTTGATGAAAATGGAGTTATTATTACCGCATAAGCAACAGAGATGCAGAAAATGCTTCCTTGACTCAGAATAAAAGAAATTGTGCGAAGCACATAGTAGGCATACACAAATTCTTTGGTTTGGCTATAGGCAAGTAGAGCTGAATCAACAAAACAAGGAAACAACAAGTTGAAACATTAATTTATCTAAACTAGTATATTAGATATATAAAACATGATTATGTTATTTTTTTATTTGTAGAAAGCTAGAAACATATATACATATTCAGTAATTAGACTTCAGAATTGTCTTTCCCAAACTCAATGTGCTTTGTGTTAGAATCAAACAAAGAGGGTATGTCATTAATATTTCAATTCTAAAATTTGGGGAACTTAATTATGTAATATCACTATTTGAATCTTAATCCATTACTGAAAATACTTGTCCAGAACATACCAAAAGGAAATATGGATGTAGATATAGTAAGAAGAAGAAACGGTTTGCGCCCATACTCATCCGCAAGCTGGCCGAGGAGTGGTAGTACCACCATCTTGAAAATTCCAACCACCTACAAACAAAAAGTTATAAACCTAAGCCTTCGCTTCAAGACGAGAAAATGTTATCAAAGTTGAATATTTAAAATATTATTTATAAACAGCAGAATACTTCCATGTACCATTATTCTGAGTTTGGTAGTCATATATATTGAAGTTAAAAACTTAAAATTCATACTCTCCTGTACCATTATTTGAGTACTATAGCTATACATAATCTTAGCGCAAGACATTTTCTTCATCTATATGCATATAGTTGGTCTTTAATCATGCTATCAAGTGCTTTCCTCACTACTTTAATGAGCAACCTTCTATGTCGGCTCTGTTATACTTGGAATCATCTCATTAATTACTGATTTATTAAATATCTCATTCAATCAACTAGCACTATAGTGACTACCACTATCAGTCTTAGATGGCTGCTGAGGACAGAAACCAAAGGAGTAGTTAAAAAATGATAAACCCACAATTCTTTTAGAAGGAATATAAAAAAGGATTATAACACTCACACTAAGAAGCAAGGCACAACTTTTCTTGCTCATGTACCAAGTATCAACCGTAAAGAAACATAAAGATGGAATCCACATTTAACCAAGGTAGGACATAGGTCATTTCATCTTTACCATTTTATTGGACCAAAGTGGACCACAGGCATTTCCGGATAATTTCCATATTATATGTCCCAATACTTCAGTAAAAGCAAAAGTTGCAATCATGTGTTCTATTCTTAAGCATTCAGCAAAATCAAAGACATAAAAAATTCTCAATATTTTATTATAAATAATACAACTGGACAATAATGGGACAACTGACCACATTTTTTAATTAGTAATTCATGTGTAATTATGATGCTATGATTCATTTCCCAACTTGGCTTCAATAGATATTTTTAAGTTTGGTAATTTTTTTCTTTTTTCGGGTTACTTTTCCTAAGCACCAATCAAGGAATATGCTTATCGACCAAACAACTAAAGATACAAGTTCTAGCATATGCCCACTCAATTATCTAGTGAAGTCCTTTTATTCCAAAATACCTAGGATCAATTCTGCTAAAACCCAGATATAAAAGGTCAAGAGAGGAAATTCTAAGAATAAAAAATAAAAAGAAATGAAGACATTAGATTAATAAACAACTTTTCAAATTCATTAACCAATGCACTTTCATGAGTTTTTTCCTCTTAAACCTCTGTTTAGCCAGAAAAAACTCTAAAAGATAACTGTGTTAAAATAAATTTTCCATTCTCCAATAAACTTAGATCGCAGATCTGCTCAGATAAGAAAAAACTTAATTTTTGACCAAACAATCAAAGATTTCTAAGAAATATTATCACCAACTAAATGAATTCCAAAAACAATCAGAATTCAGTAATATTGACTTTTTTTTCTCCTTTTTCTCCCTTTCAATGCATACCCAATCTTAAAAAGATAAATTTCGATCGAATAAAGGACCAAAAGAAAACAAAATTGAACAAAAAAACACAAAATTCAACTGGGTAATTTTCCTTTTCTTTTCTGAGCTGCCTTTTTCTACCATTTTCTCACCATAAGCGGAGAAATGGCCACCAAACCGATAAACAATGAAAAATGCAAATAATAAACCAAAAGTCAAAAACACATTTTCCGTTCTTTATTTCTTAACTTCCTGCCGACAAAACAGAAAGAGAAACAATCAGCGGAAGCATTTAGATTACCGTTTGTTGGAGACCACTAATATAAATAGCCTGAGAACAAGTAGTCTGTCCAGGACACAAGGCAGAAGTCGTTATATCGACCAGAACAGAAACAGTCATTTGCTCTGCAACCCAATGGACACTTAATGGAAAAAGCAAGTGCACCAGAGGTCTCAATTCCCTAAACCCACTAATACACCTATTCCACTCCATTGATGAACCAGAAAAACCTTATCTTCAAGGATAACACAGAACAGAAATGAAGAGATAGAATTCTATGGTTGAAGGAAACGAAACAAGAGAAAGTGATAGTTTTGACTGCTGAGGTAAAAAATAAAAATGATTCATTGTTGAAGGTATTTGTAGCGTAATAGAACGATCAAAAGGCAACAAAACGGGAGATCCTGTGGTAGACAAGGTGTTAACATCGGCAGGTCGCGTGGCAGCTTGTGTGATAGGACTTGTTTGCTTGTGGAGGCTGGATTCCTCTTGATGAGATGGCTTTGCCTACTTGGAATTTTTGTGTTTCTTTAATAAAATGGGGAGGATTTATCTACTTGTTTAGAATTAAATTAATTTCATAAACTTTTGTATATGTTACAAAACAAACTGGGAATTTCAAACCAATTCCACAAATTTCAATGTCTCAAAATTTTATTACAAAACTCTCCATTATATTTTATTACTAAAGGCATTTTAGAAATAAAAGTAATAAATTTTTAATTTTTTAATTTATTTCAAATAGAAAAACTTATTTCCAAATAACTTCTATTTAAAATTTATTTATAAATAAATCTCATGAATTGAGTTTATTTATACCTGAGAATTTTCTATAATATTTCATTTCTCTCGTGATTTCTTATTTTAGTTTCCTTTGACATCGGTACGAATTAAGTGAAATTCATTATTTTACTCTTATTTAATACTATATTTCGTTATCAACAAAAATAATCTGCATTATCATTAATAAAATTAAAATATTAACATTAAATCTTTCAGGGTTTGACTATAGTTTGATTAACTTCATAACAATTTAATACTCCCTTCATTTCAAAAAAATAGTTTAATTTATATTTTCACACAGATTAATAAAATGGTAATTATTATGATTAAAAGATAATTTTATTCATATAATTTTTCTATTATATCCATTTTAAATAACATATGAACAATTATTATATTGAAATACTAAGTAAAAGTTAAGGAGAGTTATTGAAAATAAGATTTATTTTAAAGTGAGAAACACATTTATTTTATCATCATAAGAGAAAAAAATCCCCATATTGACTAAACCATCAACGATTTAAAATAAATAAATAGATTATCCCATTTTTTTTAGTGTAACGGTGGATAAAAAGATTAATGTAAGAAAAATTGGAAGTTATTATTCTTTCCTACTGAATGCTAAAATCAGAATCCAAATATTAGAAAGTCATCTTATTTATCAGATAGACTAAAAAATTGTCATTGAAACTAATTATGGATATTCTATGTTAAATATTTAAATTAAGTAAATATTATTTAGTAAATATTAAAATTAAATAATTAAGTAATATAATAAGTAAAGAATCACCATTTTTTTTACATTACATAAAAAGGAAACAAAAGTGTTAATAAGCTAAGAATACATACATATAAGCATTTCCTCATTTTATAAGTAGTTTATTTGACTTGACTGGAGTCTTTCTAAAATTTTTCCTAAAATTAAAGTAAAGTGAATCAAATACATGAATCAATTTTATTTTAATTGTTAGATAGATTTAGAATTATTCATTTTAGAATTAGATTTTTTCTTGATATAATCTCTTTATTCAATATTCAATTCACAGCTACAAACGAAAAGGAAAAGGAAAATTTTTTATTGGAATCCTTATTTAAATCTCCAGTAGTAGGGCGGATTAAATATATCTTTTAACTCATATCATATATAATTGGGTAATACTTAATTACATATACATGTCCTTTTTCCATAACGTAAACCAACTATTCGTATCTTAGATTTTGAAAATCATTTCTTGATTTTGAAAAATATTCACAAAAAGAAATTTGTCTTATAACCATTATATATATTACATACACCTAGTTGGATTCCACTTTCCTAAACAATCCATTTTTTCTAAATCTCATTTTTTGTAAATTCTTCTCTTCCTTATCATTATCCCACATGGATACAATCAGTCTAAATGGGCGAATTCATTAGTCTGAATCATTGCATAGAAATAGAAGTCTTTGGTTTTGGTTGATCTAAGTTCCTGTAATTTATTATTTATTAAAATTTGAAAATTTTTTTTTATTAATCACTGAATTGAATAAAACGACTGAAATGGAAATCGTCTTATAGAACCTCTTTTTTAATCATACGTTGTAAACAAATAAAGAATTTTTATCCAGATTAGTACTCCTAAGATTGGAATTGAATGAACAAAAAAATCAAGACAATATAAAGAAGAGAATATTCATTGGAAGAAGGTATAAATGATCCAAAGGAATTCTAGGAAAAAGATGATGGCTATTCTTAGCTATTACCTTGACACCAAAGAAGAGCTCGACCCAATGCTTTATTTCTATCCTAGTTGATCTTGATGACAATAATCGAATACTTTTGTCTGTAACTACTGCATATTTAATTCCATCTATAAATCTATTTTCTTCCCTATGAGTTCTAGTCTCAATAAGAATGCTAGTTCTTACTGTTCATATGTTATGGTATGAATATATCACACCAATTCATTATGTATGGATGCTCTACCTTATGCAAAGTCGCCAGAGTACGATTAACCTCTGGATTTGAAATCACAGCTTATATACCTAATATTAGCCATAATTCACAAGAACATTCTATAGTCTTAGTAAGAGGGGAAAGGGTTGAGGATTTACCTGGGGATAATATGTCTTTTGCCTCTAAATTCAATGGGATGAATTCCATCTCGATGATATCGAGTCTGATCAATATTATGAATAACAATAACTGAGCTATCAAATTGATTCATTGTCGAGAATTGAATAGTATAACATAGAAAGATTTTTTATCCATACCGAATTCATTTTTGAATTCTTAATTCAATTGATAATTTCTTTATTTTATTTTTATTTATCATATTTCTCCTTTTCTATAAAATTATCGGCCTTTTGTTGTTAGGATTTCCCCATCAACTCATTTGTGATAGTCACAATAATAAATATTCATAAATTTTGTCTTTTTATATTTATTATATTTATAATATTTGAATATAAAAGAATAGATCTTTGAATGGTCTACTTTAATAATATAATATGCTCAGGCTTAGAACTGTACTTAAGAGTTTCCTACCTCATACAGCTCAGCAGTCAATTCTTTTGGTGTCCCGTTTTTTATTGTTTCTTGAGTTAACCAAAAAAGGTTAATTAGATTTACCCATTACCTTCTGGGTGGATATGCCACAACATGGACGTTCTTAGCAAGAATTATTGCAGTAGGCTAATGGCTAGGAGGATTTGAAAGGACAAAATTTAATAAGGGTATAATAAACAATTTAAGGATTAACTATAATACAAAAAAATGGACTATATTTTAAGACACACTAAAAAGGAAAGATGGACTATCTTTTTGGGATAGAATATTAGTTATTTAATTTTTAATAGATATTAAAATAAGGATATATTAGAAAAAATAAAATAAAAATTATAGGATGCTAGGAATATCTACCTATAACCTGTATTATATAAGTGTGGGAATCATGGGAATGCTAAGATTTTTCATAATTTTACTAGTGGAATTAAGATATCCTAAAATATTTTTAATTTTACTCAATTAAAAATTTTAACTGAAAATATCTATAATATTTCTATAATTTGATTAGATATTTTTTTAAATAATCTTTTGAAAATAGATAAATACATACATATAATTAAGCTTTTAAAAAATTTTAAATATTTTACTATTACATTATTACTAAAATAAATAGAATAAAAAAATTAATTCTTTCTATGAGATAATCCACTTTCCACTTAAAAAAGGAAGGTCCATAACATAATTTTTCTAGTTCAATAAAATTACATGGTGTTTATGAGTATTTTCATGGGTTTGTTTTAGTATCGTGTTCATATCGTCGTATTGAATGATCCCGATCATTTGTTGTCTGTCCTTATAGTGCATACAGCCTCGGTTGGTGGTTGGGCCAGTTCGATGGCTCTATATAGATTAGCAGTTTTTGATCCTTTTGACCCCGTTCTCGATCCAATGTGGAGATAGGGTATCTTCGTTATACCCTTCATGACTCATTTAAGAAAAACCAATTCATGGAGTGATTGGAGTATCACAAGAGGAACTATAACAAATCTGGGTACTTAGAGTTATGAAGGTGTGGCTATGTCACGACCCGTTTCCATGGGCCGGACCGGCACTAGGACCTGGGTAAGCTTAAGGCCCCCGAGGCCCGTAGTAAGCCTAATCTCTGATTTCAACACCATAATTACATGAAAATATTCTACAAGTTGGCCCATTATATT
>CANUEX010042384.1:0-15820 GCA_948099535.1 Jatropha multifida | reverse complement strand
CCCCCTTATCCCTTATGTTGTTTCAGGAAATTGTGAATCAGTTGAATATATTTGGAGCATTAGTTTTCTTTCCTTTGAGATTATTTAAAGGATTATGTAAATGTATAAGATAGAATTATTTAGAATTCTTTGTAGTAATATAGTAGTAGAAAATCCGCAGTTATGTTAAGATTTATGATTGTAATAATAATAATGTTAAGTGTATGTAAGACTTTATGGGAATGATTTAGTTGAATAAAATAAGGCCTTGCGATAGTTTGAATCACTAAAAAATATAATGGGCCAACTTGTAGAATATTTTCATATAATTGTGGTGTTGAAATCAGAGATTAGGCTTACTACGAACCTCGGGGGCCTTAAGCTTACCTAGGTCCTAGTGCCGGTCCGGCCCATGGAAACGGGTCGTGACACTTATGCCCTTTGAGTTTACCATTCTGTTAGGGTTCCATTTCAATTCCTACCCACTAGACATAAACTCTTTTATGCTATCACCTGAGCATTTCCCTTATTTGCTGGGTTTCACTCCGGAGCTGAGTGCTAGTGGGTCATACCATCGTAGCACCTTATGTGAGCAGCTGAGAGAGCTGAGTCGAGAAGGGGGGCAGAGAGCCACTATTGTTCAGCTGACCCGTGCTTCCCTCCTTCTAATCTTGAGATGCACAATTGCACATGACTTGCAGATCATATAAACCTCTCTTTTATAGCATCCCCAATGGACCTGAGGCTACTTAAAGAGTATGACTGGGCGGTGCTTTTATGGTGACGATTTATAATGACATGAGCATATATAGTCGTCATAGCCAGACTGGATTGGGAGGTACCGCACACATTTGCAAGGTATGTTTTTTTTTTAATCACTTTTTATTTGCATAATCTCTAAGATTGCCTGTTTGGATTCTGAAACCATAGACCCTCATGTTGCAGGCTTGGGCTTTCTCCCTCCTTCCTATCATCGCCCCCGTACTGACTCACGATGTGCCTGTAGAGATTCTAGCAATGCTCCATTTCAGGCCAAAGTTAATTGGGTGGCATACCAGAAAGGATCACCTGGCTCTGAGCAGGAGATTTAATGAGTTATCCATAGCTCATATATGTGCTGAGTGGTTTGTGCATCTTCTCTGTGGACCGATGTTTGAATCTTGGCATGTAGGAATGTCTTTTCTTCGTAGGTGAGCATTCATATGTTCCATCGTATCCTAGACACTCCTTTGGAGGGGAACTTGCAACGAGCGTGGACTATGACACACAATCGAGTCCTTTTGAGGTGTGGGACAATTAGGCGATGCTACCTGAGGGAGCGAGTCTACCATCAGAATATGGGTTTGTATCGGATCCTCGCCAATCCCCCTATGGACATGTTAAACGGCATCAGTATAAAGAATCAGAATGAGAAGGCATTGGGTGAGCCAATCAAGTCGCTCTTGCTTGTTGGGGACACCTAAGCTGATTGGGTTACAGCCACACTGGCTCCTCAGGTCGAGATCCCTCTGGATAGGTTTTCAGACATGGGACTAGATTATCTTCCTAGAGGCAGAGTGGCCATGCAGAGCCCATGGAGGACTTTGATTTTAATGTAGACCTGAAGGTTGTCTTTAATGTAGCAGAGGGTATGGGAGCTAGGTTTGGCTCAACCGATCACCATTTGGCTTCCGCTAGCACCTCCGTTGGTGGTGGATCATCTTCAACCGGTCATGCTCTTACATCTGAGGGTTCCTGGTTTAGCAACATTCCTCTTTGTCTGAGGTCGGAATCATAGGATAGAGTCCCCTACTTTGACTCATGGAGGGCTACTTATTACATAGTGTCGGATGTTGTACCTGATGGTTGGCCAACATACCCCGCCGACATATTGGTAAGTCCCTTTTCTCTCTCTGTGTCTCATCTTTTAAGAAAAATCTTGATTTTTATTATCGTCCCTTTCTATTTCTGTTTACAGCTAAGCATCGAGTGGGTGCAAGAGATCTCAGTGGCTGTGGGGTGTCTTCAAGCGGTGCTTTCTGATTCCCTCACCCGTGAGATGATGGCTGACTTAAGGCCGACTAGGAGAGAGGAATGAGCATGGAAACGTAGGTAGTAGGACTTTGATGTATTTCTATAAGCACTGGTCACCTTATTGGTACATTTCGGGCTGGTGCGCCCTAATTTGAGCACCAAATTTTATTGGATCTGCTATGAAATTCTTTATCTTTTGTATGTCTATTCTGCTTATTTTATTTGTCTGCACCGAATGCTTGAATTTGTATGACTTGCACTGATTGCCATAATGTCATACTTAATTATACGTCGTACTAATCTACCTGTTTTGCTTTTAGTGTTGATCGCCTAGTCTGGTTGCATTTACAACTAGTCGCCCTATTTGATAAATCCATTGGCACTAGTTGCCTTGTTTGCTAAACTAGTTGGCATTGGTTGCCCTGTTTGACTTGGCATTGACTTGGCGCTGGTCACGCTATTTTTGGATTGAGTTTGGCATTGATCACCCTAGTTTTGGATGAATTTGACACTGATTGCCCTGTTTAGTTTCTGAATTGGTGCTGGTTGCCCTTACTTTAACTTAGCGCTAATCGCCTTGAGTTTGTACTAAATTTGGTGCTGGTTGCCCAGTTTTCAGAGTGGACTTGGAACTGATCACCCTATTTTTCTGAATGAACTTGGCACTAATCGCCTTGATTGTTCTAACCTGGAGCTAGTTGCCCTATTTTTATCTAATTCAGCACTGGTCGCCCTGGTTAAGTTTGTTTTGGCATTGATCGCCCTGATTTTATTTGATTTGGCGCTGGTTGCCCTGATTTTGTCTGTTTTGGCACTGGTTGCCTTGATCAAGTCTGTTTTGGCACTTATCGCCCTAATTTTATTTAATTTTGGCATTGGTCACCCTGATTTTGTATAAATTTGGCACTAGTTGCGCTGATTTGAGTCTATTGACAATTATTATCCTTTCATCTCATGTTTTAATCTAAAAATCATTGTTAATTAAATACAATAAATATGCATGATGTATGGCATGCCATTTTTGATGTTTTAACTCAATTTTTGAGAGAGTGTCCATGAGAAAACGAGGCTCGAAATGCCAATATTTGTTTTTCGGTCTAGCTTTCTTCTCTTTCTTTTTCTTTTCTTCTCCTTTTTCTTATCTCTTTTTTTAGTGGCCTATCGACGCCGTACTGCCTGAAATCGGTGCCGGTGACCTCCTGATTAGTGCCGCTTTGGCACTTTACCCAGGCTAAAATGACGTCTTTTTAGGGTCCACTAGTGTGACATCCCAACCCAGCAAAGCGATCTTAAGAGGGTAGGTAGAGAGGGTTCCTAGTGAGCTTCTAGGATGACATGCTAGCTACGGTAGTGGAATGCGGGACACAGGAATAAATCGAATCATATATCAAAAAGGGCGTAACTAATCATCAGAGGCACTTTTTAGTGAATGGCTGGAGAGTTGGAAGAACTCCAGGGTTAAGCATGCTCGCTTAACAGAAATCCTAGAATGAGTGACCTCCTGGGAAGTTCCCATTTCACCTACAGGACAAAACCGTGCGGGTCTTGCCGATCTAGTATGGGATGGAACCGGCTTGATCCAAAGCGGACAATTCCTCTGGTGATTGGAGTTAGGACGTTACAATTTGGTATCAGAGCTTGACCCCCTCCAGTAGATATATGGTTCGAGGATGAACCACGCGGAAGCTGGTGGGCCTATGACATCCCAACCCGGCAAAGCAATCCTAAGAGGGCTAGTAGAGAGGGTTCCTGGTGAGCTTCTACGATGACAGGCCAACTAAGGTAGTGGAATGCAGGACATAGGAATGAATTGATCATATATTGAAAAGGGGGAAACTAATCATCAAAGGCACCTTTTTGTGGAATGGCTGGAGAGTTGGAAGAACTCCAGGGTTAAGCGTGCTCGCTTGACAGAAATCCTAGGATGGGTGACCTCCTAGGGAGTTCCCATTTCACCTAGCGGACAAAATCATGCGGGTCTTGCCAATCTAGTATGGGATGGAACCGTCTTGATCCAAAGCGGACAGTTCCTCTGGTGGTTGGAGTCAAGGCATTACAACCAGTGCTAATTACATCTTGATTGGCATTGGTGCCTTTTGGCTGGTGGAGGTTGAGGCATACCTCATTTATGGCTCAAACGCTTATCGTTTTGTGCCCCAGGGCCCTATTTTCTAAATTTCACACACTCTGCCTAAAAATGGAGCTATTCATCAATTATGGCATGCAAAGGTGGACTAAGAGGCTGACAAAAGTGCAAAAGATTAACTTATGTCGGTATGGTATGGCTTCTTTAGTGACACTAAGAGATTTATCGGTGGATCAAGCTTTTTTGGATGCATGTTTGCACTTGTGGGATCCATAAACTCATCTCTTTTGGTTTGGTGCACACTTTGGTTTGGATCAAGCTCCGGTGGCTGCGCCGACTAGGACTAGGTTTTTCAGGAGCTTCATGAGGATCCTCGATCTCTCTATGATAGAGGCTAGGGGTTTGGTGGTATGAAATCAGGTGAACTTATATCGGTTGTTAGAGCGGTATCTAGATCCACTCGGGTTTGATGACCTGGAGCACCAGAGGTTCAGGACTCAGGTTTTGGTTTTCTATTTGATGAGTACCAGCATACTGACTGGTTCAGTAGGTTAGGGGGATCTGAGGGTGGTAAACCTGGTCCTTCAAATAGAGCGAGGCACCGGGATTGCTAGTATGGCTTTGGCAGAGACTATTCTGAGCCTCGATCGAGCTTATAAAGTGGAGGGGATTCACTCAGCTAGTCTGATCCTGCTTCAAGTACGCATTCTTGAACTAACTTTTGTTATGCTTAGATAAGGTGCTTTCTGAAAAAGGCTTAGATTTGGCTGCATATGGATGTATTTTTGATAGTATGAGTATCGAGGCAATGTTTACTCTTGCATGTTTTGGGGAGATACCTGAATTATTTTTGTTATGTCACAGCTTAATCTGTTTGGGTAGAGGAGTATTGCATATGAACACTTATTTCATTTATGTTGTGATGGTGCAATGTCTGGTCTTATAGATCTGGTTAAGGGATTATTTAAGTGTAGTGGAGCCACCCCAACGCCGCCCTTATGATCCATCTTAGTATCATTCCAAGTGAGTCGTGGTGAGGCTCGGATCAAATGATGAATGGTTGCAGTGGTTGTTGGCACTAAGGTCGAATTAGATCTTGTGGAGATATGGTGGGTATGAGATTAGTCGATTTCTAGTTCGGTCCACTAGGTACCAAATGGCTTATTTGCTGGGCATGGATAGCATTACATTCTATCCTAGTTCTAGGCTGATGACGCAGATGGGGCATGTTCACGGGTTGCTACTAGCTGGAGATCTTTTCCAGGATATACTGATCTCTCCTCAAATTACTGTGGCTATCTTAGGTAGCTAGATGAGAGGGGCTGATGTAGTTGAGGTTGGAGTTTCTAGGGGGTAGGACTACTGCTTATGGGGCTTGGTGGGTCGTAGAGTATGGTAGCCGAGAGAGGGAGCGCAAAGCGACTCTGACATGGGAGATGGATGCTAGACTTCGGGTGATGACTGAGATAGGTTTAAACTCTATCGGATGAGTTTACCCTAAGGACTCTAATGACTCTTGGGAGATGCCTCTGAGGCGGCGCATACGGTTCGCCTAGTCCCTCAGTGCATGTTGACCTTATGTTGATAGGGTAGGACTTTTGTTTTTTATTTTGCTTTTTGGCATAGCCCTTATTATTGTGATGGCTTTGAGATAGGATACTGACCCATGATGTATAAAGGGTTCAGCTGACACATTTTTGGTTTTGACACTCTGGATAGTGTATATGCACAAGACTTATGCAAATAGATAAATGACAAAGATAGATGCCTGAAGGATGGGGCTTTCATAATTGTCTTTTTACATAACGTGTACTGATTTAAGATATGTAAAAGGGAATCATTTGAAAGCTTTAAGAAGGAAATTCAGTTTTATTCTTTATGAGATTGCCGCTTATGAGCCTTAACTTTTGCCTAAGCCACCCTTTCGGGTTTTCGACTTAGTAGGCTGCCCTAACTTTTGCCTAAGTCGCCCTTTCAGGTTTTCAACTTTTAGTTGGCTTCTGATTTTGTCTAAGCTGCCTGCCCTTGCAGGTTTTTAGCTTAGCTTGATTTGCTTTGATTTTTTATTTTTTTTCACACTAGCATAGAAAATCTTAAATTTTCAAGAGGAGTAGGGTAAAAAACATGTTTTTTATTATTATTGTGACCGCACCCACAGATTGGGCTACCTACATATCCCATACTTTTGGAACATATTTCTAGGAATTAGGTCATCGTAGTTCGGCCATACGGTGACATAAGGATTGATATTTCTGGTGCTGATGCCCGAATGCATTCACACAATGTACCTTTTGAGTTTATCCAAGTTGCATGGATTGGTGAACTCGTTACCATCTATGTCTCGATGACACTGCCTTCGGAGAGGATTTTCTTTAGTATGTTGGGGTCTGTCAAGTTTGGCCTAAATTTCCCCTGGGGATCTTGCACAAGAGCTCTGATTTCCTTGAGTACAAGACAACCTTCTTCGAGTTTTTGATCCTGGATTCTCTTGTTGAAGTGTTGGCTATTCTCTATTGGTAGGTCTGAATCTGACTAAGAGCTTCTAGCCTTTTCTCATCGATAGCATTCAACTGGTTGTGATAGTTCTGAACACATTCAGTTTCGAGCAGCTGACTTTCTTTTATGACCCTGGCTGATCTAATCTGGACTTTGATATGGAGGACTGCTTCCATCCCATATACAAGTGAGTAAGATGTCGCCCTGGTCGGCGTACTAATGGAGGTTATGTATCCCCATAAGGCAAATGGCAACTATTCATGCCAACTTCTATGATTGTGAATCATCCTTTGGAGGATTCTTGATGGACTTATTTGCTGCTTCAATCGCTCCATTGGTCTGGGGCCTGTATGGTGAAGAGCAATGGTGCTGAATTCTATACTTAGTCATTAGAATGGAGACCTCTTTCTAGAAGTGAGACCCATTGTCTATTATGATCTCAAAGGGGACCTCGTACCTACATATGATGTTTGTCTAGATGAACTGAGCTACTTTTTTGGAATTCAGAACATAATAGGATGCAGTTTCTACCCACTTAGTGAAGTAGTCGATGTCTACCAAGATGTACTCATGCTGATTAGAGGACTTTAGAGTGATTCTGCCAATTACGTCAATTCACCAAGTTGTAAAGGGTCCTGGTGTTATGATAGGGTGAAGAGCCATTAGGGGCAATCTCTAGAGCTTAGCATAAATCTGGCATTTATGACACTTCGAATAAATCTTGTGCAATCTAATCGCATGGTTAGCCAATAACAACACTGACTGGTGATCTTATAGGCTAGAGCCATCCCGTTCATGTGGGGGCCTTCTCTCCGCCATGTACCCATTCCATAATTTGCTAAGCTTCTTCTTCGGTTAGGCACCTGAGATGTGTCTAGTTCCATATTCGTTTATATAGGATTCCATCCTTGTAGAAGTAAATCTTTGATAGCTTGGTGAATTGACGGGTTTTGCCGTGTCCCATTTTTATTTCTGCTATGCTGTATGTAGACACCAGCAAAACCTTACAGTGGTATCAGAGCCACTTGTGTTTCAATATCATTCAAACTTATTGCCATGATTAATATGTATGTGATGCGTTTGATGTTAGATGGCATGATTTAGGGTTTTCTGTATTTGGATATATGAAAAATTGGATTAGGGTTTTGATTCATTTTCTGACTATATGTGATATAAACAGAATTGGGTCATATAGAAATTAATTATAAGGCATTTTGATTAATTCGTTTCTATTAATATGATTAAGAGGGCGGATTCATTTCTGTTAATATGTTTAAAAGGGCGGATTCATTTCTGTTAATGTGATTAAGAGATCGGATTAACCTGTTCATGTTAAATTAATAAAACAGTTTATTATGGCTTGTTAATCGGATTAACATGACTGAAACAGTGATTGATTTGATCAATTGAACTGTGTTTGAAGAACATGGCAGAATGGGTTTTAGGGCAGAAACTCGTTAATTTGATTAATGGAAATACAAATTTTAGCGGGACCGCCGTGTGCATTGCGCCTTATATTTCGTTTAAGTCGCTAAATTATAAGACTTAATATATACATTAAATTGATATTTGATATATTTACTTGCAATTTGATTACATGTTTTCATGTGATGAATGTATGTTATATGCATGGTGCATAGCATGGCCATTAAATTTGTATTATTATGTTTTTGGGTTGTAATCTTAAATACGGCCTGCGTGTCGTTTTCTTTTCACTGTAATTATTAGTTATAAGATAGTTGCAATAGAATTATATTATTGTAAAGGAGATCAAGGAGCTTGGTGGAGCACAATCTATCCTATGGTGATGGAGATGCAAGAAGGAAGTTATACAAGACATGCTTTACAATGACTGCTCATATGATTTTCATATTGGCTTATGAGATCATTCTAGGATTTATGGCCATGATATGACACGTTTATTATGCTTTCATGTATGGAGATATATATGTATGAATGATATGCCATGCATGGATGATGCATGAAAAACACATAAGGATATATATATGTTAATATGATTAAAACATGAAAGATAAGTAATCCCTCGCTATAAAATTTTAAGTCATATGCCACCCATAGATAAAAACACCAATCAAGGCTAAGATCACCAAAATGTGGGTTATGCCAAAGCTAGGCACATTAGGTTATCATAGTGAGGTGGAATGGGTAATGGTACTACCCATATGTTTTAAAATGGTTAGGCTTAATTAGGTTATCAAAACGATTTTGGGCCTAAGGGCATAAGATGGAATTATAACATGTTGGGGCATTTGATGTCGAAATTCCATATGAAATCTAAGAGTTGCATTGGATGCAATTGAGAAGTGTTCTCTACCTAAATAACTTGGTTTTAAGAGTAAAGCCAAAGCTGACTTAGAATTAAGTGAAATATGGATCTTAGCCCACTAAATAAATTACAATCATTGTATTTGAGGGATGTTGAATTTAGTGGGAGTTTCTCCATTAAAGATACGTCTAAAATGTAAATAATTACTGAAATTTGACTTTGCATAATTTTGTAGATCAATGGCAACAAATAACACTTCCACATTATCACTGCGATTAGTCCTTGAGAAGGACAAACTGAAAGATGATGGCACCAACTTCCTTGATTGGTTCAGAAACTTGAGAATAGTTCTCAAGTAAGAACGAAAGATGTATGTGCTTGATGAGCCTCTCCCTGAGGCACCACCTGCTGATGCTTCTAGGGCTATAAAAGATAGATACAAGAAGCATTCAGATGACTCTATTGACGTTGGATGTCTTATGCTAGCTACAATGTGCCCAGAGCTTCAGAAGCCACTGGAACATATGGAGGCTTATCAGATGAGCAAGCATTTGAAAGAGACCTTCCAACAGCAAGCTAGGCAAGATAGGTATGAGACCACTAGAGCCTTGCATGCTTGTAAGATGGCTGAAGGTTCTTCAGTTAGCTCTCATGTTTTAAGAATGAAGGGTTACATTGATCACCTTGAAAGGCTTGGATATCCCCTCAGTTTAGAACTAGCCACGGATATGATCCTTAATTCATTACCTGATAGTTATGACCCGTTTGTCATGAACTATAATATGAATAACATGGAGAAATCAATTGTTGAGCTGCATTCAATGCTTAAAACTGCTAAGCAAAGTATTAAGAAAAAGCCCAGTCATATACTTATGGTCAATAAGGGGAATGGGATGAAGAAAAAGGGCAAGGCTAAGGCAAAAGTTGTCCACAAGCCGAAGGCAAAAGTTGTCTACAACCCGAAGGTGCATGCCAAGCCTAAGGAAAGACCTCCAAAGGAGGGAGTTTGCTTCCACTGCAATGAACCTGGTTATTGAAAAAGGAACTTCAAGCTCTATTTGGAGGAAGTGAAGAAGATGAAGAGTAGTCAGACTACACCTTCAGGTATTTATGTTATAGAACTTCATTTATCTACTTCTAACTCCTGGGTATTAGATACTGGATCTAGATCTCACATTTGTACAAATGTGCAGGGGCTTAAAAGGAGTAGGCAACTGAAAAGGGTGAAGTGGACCTACGAGTAGGCAATGGTGCACGGGTTTCTGCTCTAGCTGTAGGGACTTATGAATTGACTTTGCCCAATGGGCTTTTGTTAGTTTGAATAATTGCTATTATGTTCCTACTTTAAGTAGGAATCTTATTTCTGTTTCTTGTTTGGATGATGAAAGTTTTTCTTTTCTTATTAAGAATAAGAAGTGCTCCATTTATTATGGTAATATGCTTTATTGTATTACTGAATCATATTGTGGACTTTACATCTTAAATCTAGACAAGTCTAGTAATATAAATATCTATAACATGAAAGTTAAGAGATCTAAACCAAATGATATGAATCCTACCTATTTATGGCACTGTCGCCTCGCTCATATCAATGAGAAACACATTTCGAAACTCCATTCAGATGGACTTTTGGATTCATTTGATTTTGAATCATTTGAAAATTGTGAGTCTTGTTTATTGGGTAAGATGACAAAGGATCCTTTCACAGGACATGGTCTAAGGGCCACAGATTTATTAGGCCTAATACATACAGATGTGTGCGGTCCATTAAGTGTAAGTGCTAGAGGAGGATATTAGTACTTCATTACATTCACTGATGATTTTAGTAGATATGGCTATGTCTATCTAATGAAGCATAAACATGAATCTTTTGAAATGTTTAGAACGTTTCAAAATGAAGTGCAAAATCAACTTGGGAAAACTATTTAGGCACTTCGATCTGATCGAGGTGGTGAATATTTGAGCTAAGAATTTAATGACCATCTTAGAAATTGTGGAATTATTTTACAATTGACTCCACCTGGAACACCACAATGGAATGGTGTGTCAGAAAGGAGGAATCGGACTTTATTAGATACGGTTCGATCTATGATGAGTCAAGTAGATCTACCTTCTTCCTTTTGGGGCTATGCTTTAGAAACTGCTGCATTCACTCTTAATAGAGTTCCATCTAAAGTGGTTGAAAAGACATCGTATGAGATGTGGACTGGGAGAAAGCCCATTTTGTCTTTTTTCAAAATTTGGGGTTGTGAGGCTTATGTCAAACGACTAGCCTCAGACAAGTTAGCTTCAAAATCTGATGTGAAGGCCTTTTGATTAGGGTTTTATTTCATGTATATAAGCGTTACATATATGAAATGAGATAATCGATAAAACCCAGATCAAAAACGCCTCCTCCCTAAAAAAACCCTAACCGCAACATTACGGAACTAGCAGCCATGCGCTCTTCTGGTGTGATCGTGTGTGGATACCAGTAGAGGACGTTCGCCTGAGGAGCAGCGTCTGTCCGCAGTGAAGCACGACTTCAAAACCCAGGATTGTAATCGAACTCTATCATTCAAATTATATTGAAACACATGGATCCATGGCGGGTGTTGCCATGTCATGATTTTAATTCCGCTGTGCTGTATGTAAGACACCAGCAATTCCTAACACACCTCTAGTGCAACAGCAGCAACAGATACCTGCCCATATACCTGCCCCTATGCCTGCTCCTATACCTGAACCAACTGTACCTCCACAATAGCCAATACCACCTCCACCTCCTCCAGCCCCACCTGTTGAGTTGAGAGTAGCAAATAACACCCTTTATGATAGGTTTATTAGACATCAACCACTAAAGTTTTCTAGTGTCAAGGATGCTCAATCATTTATGGCTAGAATTAGAGAATTTTGTGTTGAGTTAGGTAGCAATGATGAGAGATTTATTGTCTTTGAAGGACATAGAATGGAAGGCACAATTGAAATTTGGTTTAGAAATTATATTCAGCCTTCTATAGTTGGCATGACTTGGGAACATTTTTCCACATTGTTTATGAATCTCTATTTCCCTGAGGGAATAAGAAGAGCAAAAATGGTGGAATTTGAGACCTTAGTTCAAGGGAATATGATAGTTGATAAATATGCCACAAAGTTTATAGAGTTGAGCAGATTTGCTCCAGGATCAGTGATAGATGAGGGTACTAGGGTAAATACATTTATTAATGGAATGAATTCAATGTATGCCACTTTATTTCAGCAAAGAGATCAGGATTTTAGTGCGATAGTTGACTCTGCTAGAAAAATGCAGAGTAAGTACATCTCTGATGGAGTAATACTAGGTAAGAGAGGTACTAATCCTGTAGTGTCTTCTGGCAGTTTCAATGTTCCAGGAGTGAATAGATCTTTTTCTATGGGTTCATAGTCATCAGGCTCTAGATTACATAAGAGAGAAAATTTTATTAAAAATAAAGATAAAAAGAATTTTGGGCAGAGGAGAGGTACTTTCATAGGTGGTTCTAGTAGTGGACCTAGATCTAATCTGAGTGGCAGTAGATTAGTGGAGTAGCTTGTAATAGGTGTGAAAAGTTTCACCATGGAGCTTGTGACCTAAATACTAATACCTGTTTAGACGTCACAAGGCAGGCCATTATGCTAGGGATTGCCCTATTTTTCCTATGCAACTAATGCCATCTCAATCTTCTATGGGCAATGTATCCAAACCACCTACTATTACACCATTCCATCTGGTTCTAGATTCTCAGGCCAGTAGAGCCATGGTTCTGTTGGCAGAGGTAGATGATAACATATCGGACAGACTTCGTAGCAATCTGTATTAAGACAGTCATGAATTTTCCATTTTACTCAGGGGGATGCTTAGGCATCCAATGCTATAGTAGCAAGTATCATCACTATCTGTTCTTTTGAGGCATGAGTTTTGTTTGATCCCAGTGCTATGCATTCATTTACGTCTCCTAAATTTTCTCCTAAGTTAGAAAGAATGCTTGAATGATTAGATTTTCCTTTATTGATATCTACACTTCTGAGTGAACCTATTTTCGCCGATGCTGTTATATCAGATTGTTCTATCATTATTGAGGATAGCAATTTGCTTGTGGATTTAATTATTCTACTTCAACATTATGTTGGGTATGGATTAGTTAGCAAAGCATGTTGCAATCATTCATTATAAAAGTAAAGAGGTTACTTTTAACTTATCGAGTAGAGTGAAAATCACGTATAAGGCAAATAAGTTTATGGCTCCTTATAACATAATTTTTGCCGTCAGTGCTAGGAAGATGTTGATGAAAGGTTGTCAAGGGTACATAGCACTAGTGAAGGATACGATGATTAAAAAAACTCGCAAGATGGAAGATATGCCTATAGTGAACGAGTTTCTAAATGTATTCCCAGAAGAATTACCCGATCTTCCACCATATTAAGAAATAGAGTTCTGCATTGATCTAATTCATAGCATGAAATCCATATCCATGCCACCTTATCGAATGGTACAACAGAATTGAAAGAACTTAAAGAACAGTTGCAAGAGTTGCTAGACAAAGGCTTCATCCGACCAAGCACTTCACCTTGGGGTGCTCTAATTCTTTTTGTGAAAAAGAAAGATGGTTCTCTTCGTCTTTGTATCGATTATAGGCAACTGAATAAAGTGATGATCAAGAATAAATACCCACTTCCCAGAATAGATGATTTGTTTGATTAGCTTCAGGGAGCTATCTATTTTTCAAAGATTGACCTGAGCTCTGGTTATCATCAGTTGAAGATTAGAGACCAAGACATTCCTAAAATAGCATTCAGAACTAGATATGGCCACTATGAATTTCTGGTTATGTCCTTCTGTTACATTCATATTTTCTAAACATGTCATTAGCATGCATTAAATCATTTTAGAGCCCAATTACAAATTATTATGATTTAATTATGATTTTGGTGAATAATGTCATAGGGTTAGTTTAGTAATTTCACATGAGTAGAGATTTAATTTATTAATGATATGATTTATGCTTATATAGTTGATTTGTGGTGCCATAAATTATTTTAGTAATTTTAATTATATAGAAAATTACTTTATGACATGATATGTGTATTTATAAAATTTTTATTATGTATAGTTAGACTTAGTGTAGTGTCTAATTCTAGCCTCAGGATGAGAGAAACCTAAAACAAATCCTAACCTTCTATCTATAAGACTTTTGATCAAGTCAATCTTGTCTCTACACAATGGCAAATTACCAAATTGCCACTAATGAATTAATATGAGCCCTTGGATGAGTTTTTAAGATATAATCTCCACCGTTCATTTGGAGAAATTACCAATCTAAAACCTAAATAATCAAACACGCAACAACCCATCTTCTTCTTCATCAAAACCCTAGCCGCCCAAACCAAACTCTCTCCCTCTCTTCTCCATTTTTCTTCACTACACCATAAAAGCCACCATTTTTTAACAAGTTCAAGCAAAAATATTTAAATACCTAAGCTAAAGAAGTGAATTCTTGCATCAAAATTCCAGATTTTCACCATTTGGTAAACTTTCTCTCACTAAAGCCTATTCTACCTCTTTCTCTCTCATCTAAAATCTTAGTGATTTTTCAAATTAAGGCTAGAAATAAGTTCTCATACATTTATTTATGTTATTCATGCATTTATATTTTTATTTTCATTAAGTCTAAGTATTTGTTTAGATTTTTCTTTTCTTAGAAGGTTCTACCTCCAAGAATAAGGGAAAAGAGGTGTTAGGAGACTAACATTTTGGAGGTTTGTGCTATTTCTCATCTTTAGATATTTTTAGAAATTATTTGGTGTGATTCTATATTTTTGTGCTTCAAGACTTGATTTTTATGCTTTAAATGAGTTGATCTATGTTTAATATGTGTCATTTATGCTAGATGAAATTTTTATAAAATTTTAGTTTATGCTTTTCCTATTGATCGAATTTAATAATATTTTTTTAAAAAAAATTTCTATATTAGTTTTTAGTGATTTTATGCTTAAATCTACATGTATGAATATTGTAGATGCTAAATATGGGCTTTTGTGAAACTTAAATATTGTTAATATTTTTTTTAAAGTTAGCTAAATTTATGATATTATTTTTTTTATGATATTTAAATATTATCTTATATATGTGATATGTAAATATTATAGTGTGAGGTTAAAGATAATAAAAAGGATAATTTTAATACATTATTAGACTTGTTATGTAAAATTATTGGAGATATAATTTATTTTGGGTATCAAATAATATTTTCGTGCGTCATGGATTTGTTTGGACATGTTCCAAGGACCAAAGAGAAATTTTCTATGCTTGTGAAGACTTTGAACAAAGGAAATTTTAAAGACTATTAAGACATTTTCTAAGGATCCAAATGCAATTTGCATTAATTATGGACTAAAGAACTATTTGGAACTTGATTAAAAACTATAATTATAAATTGGACCCTTAAAAGGGATTAAATTGTGGACTATGAATAAATTAATATACCATTAGTCTATTTATTCCAAGTGGGACCCATTTATAATTAATGAGGACTTTAAGGACTAAATTGTAATTTATCCTTAATTAAGATGATTGATTAAGTACGATTAGTGATAATTAAGTAGTAGTAATAAATTAATTGGTTAGTAGTAATTTAATTAAGTGGTTAGATAATTAATTGGTGATATCTAGATTAATTAGGTACTTAATTAGTAAATAATAGGAATAATAAAAATAATAAAATTTTATGGCTACTACATCAATTAAGTAGATAATTAAATTAATCTTGGAAGTTAAGGGAATATTGGATTTAAAAATCCTATTAGATCAATTAAATAATTATTTGATCCACTTAAGTCCAAGTTAGGAGAATATTAAAAATAATTGAATTATGGATTAATTAGGTGGTGATATATCATGTTTAATATTAATGCCTTGGGAATTGTTCCATAGTCTTGGAATTTGTGCATATTAGTGAATTATG
>CANUEX010042355.1:0-12819 GCA_948099535.1 Jatropha multifida | reverse complement strand
AGTAGAAGTATTAATTTTGGATAGGATATGTTTATTATGTGAATAATGGCATGTATGAATTTATTATAACAAATTTTGAGGTTGTAAATATTGTAATTATAATTAATGAAATCGGTGGCCGATTAAGTATTATTATTTGATTTCATGAATGGTGTATGAATGATGGTATATATTTTCTTGAATGGTTAATTATATAATAAGATGACTTAACCTTATATTTTTAGAAGTATTGTGCGACTTGGTATAATAATTTGGAGTTGAGGTTTGGAGGATTGAACATTGGAAGTGCTTTGTTTTCTTTGTGTGGCAAGTCGATTTTAGGGGAAACTCTTGCGAATTTCTTGTAGGAATTTCCCTAAGTTTTTATTTATCTTAAAAAAAATTTTTTATTTAAATATTACTTGCCTCATTATGGAAACTTAGCCACTTTTAATGTATATTTCGGGTTCATCAGGTATAATAAATCGGTGCTCCGGCACCGAATGTGGCATCCGTCATCTGGTCCTCCGGGATTGGGCGACGGGTGTTACACTCTCAACTCAGTAGGAGCCATCCGATATGGACCAACAGATATTGGTGCAGTACTTGGCATAACCTTGATACTAAACTCAACCTCTCTCGCAGGAGGCAAACTAGGCAAATCCTTGGGAGATCTCTGCTCAGGCTCAAGTACACAAGCTAAAAGTGCCTCGCAGCCATGCTATATCATCCTCCTAGTAGTATTGGCTGAAATAACATTAGAAAGGTAATCCATCCTCTCCCCCACAACTACAATCTCCTCTTTAGACGAAGTCTGAAGTGTAATCCTCTTACGTCTACAATCAACAATTACCCCATGTCTAGATAACCAATCCATGCCCAATATCACATCGTATTCCCAAAAAGGCAGCTCTATCAAATCTCCCTAAAATACATATCCATGAATGACTATAGGGAAATCTCTAAATACCCAATCAACTACAACACTCTGACCCAAGGGACTAGTGACCTCAATCCTGTGCTCTAGGGTGTCAACATGCATACTACCCAGTCTACCCACATGTATGCATATATATGAATACGTGGAGCCCGGATCAATCAAAGCAAGTACAAAAGTGTCAAAGGTGGAGAAAGTACCTGTAATGACGTCCGGAGCATCCTGCTCCTCCCTGGTCCTGATAGCATAGGCCCTGACCGGTGGTCTAACCTCCGGTCTATCCACTGTCACAGAAACTAGCCTCTGACTCTTAGTACCATGTACATCACCTCGGCCTCTGCCCCTACCTCTTTGAACATAGGTAGCTAACTTGGTGAACCGAACCAGTAGCTACCAATGGGAAATCCCTAATCATATGCTCAGTAGATCCACATCTAAAACATGCGCCCGTAGCTCTCCAGCACATCCTAGAATGTCTCCTGCCACACTAGGTACAAATTGAAATATCTGACCATGCGGCACCCCCGCCACTAGCAACAGACTTAGACTGAGGAGCTGATCTCACATATGTACCCTGGCCCAATCTCTGGCCCGGTCTAAACCCCATCTGTGGTCCACCTCTAAACCTCTTGCTACTAGACTAAGCCCCAGAAGTCTGTCCATGTAACACCTTGACTCCAACCACCAGAGGAATTGTCTGCTTTGGATCAAGCCGATTTCATCCCATACTAGATCGGCAAGACCCGCACTAGTTTGTCCCACAGGTGAAATGGAAACTTCCCAGGAGTTCACCCATCCTAGCATTTCTGTCAAGCGAGCACGCTTAACCCTGGAGTTCTTCCAACTCTCCAGCCATTCCACCAAAAGGCACCTCTGATGATTAGTTACCCCCTTTTTGATATATGATGTTGATTCATTCTTGTGTCCCACATTCCACTACCCTAGCTAGCCTGCCATCCTAGAAGCTCGCAGGAGTCATGCTCTACCCGCCCTCTTAGGATCGCTTTGCCGGGTTGGGATGTCACAGGCCCACCAACTTCCTCATGGTTCGTCCTTGAACCATATATTTATTGGAGGGGGTCAGGCTCTAATACCAAATTGTAACGCCCTGACTCCAACCGCTAGAGAAATTGTTCACTTGGGATCAAGCCGGTTCCATCCCATACTAGATCGGTAAGACCCGCACGGTTTTGTCCCGCGGGTGAAATGGAAACTTCCCAGGAGGTCACCCATTCTAGGATTTCTGTCAAGCGAGCATGCTTAACCCTGAAGTTCATCCAACTCTCCAGCCATTCCACCGAAAAGCACCTCTGATGATTAGTTACCCCCTTTTCGATATATGATCTGATTCATTCATGTGTCATGCATTCCACTACCCTAGCTAGCCTGCCATCATAGAAGCTTGCTAGGAGCCCTACTCTATCCGCCCTCTTAGGATCGCTCTGCCGGGTTGGGATGTCACAGTCCAGATGTAGCACCCTAAAACCTCTTATAATGACTGCCCTACTAGGTCCTCTGACCTATAGCCTTCCTCTCATTGCAGATCGCCTCAAGCTCTAAAGCAGCATTCACCAAAGAAGCTAATGTGGTGTGAGGCTGGGATGTCAAGTGAATCCTATACTCATCCAATAATCCTTTCCTGAACCGCTTACACCTATCTGCCTCAGAAGAAATCAATTTAGAATCATACCTACTCAACCGTAGGAACTCCTGCTCGTACTCAGAAATGGTCATCCGGCCCTGCTTAAGCTCGAGGAACTCTGCTATCCGCTGATCTACATAAAGCTCCCCTACATACTTCTCCCAAAACTCAGATAAAAAGAAATCCCATGTCACATCCTCAGCTCTAACTGTCTTAACTACTGTCTCCAACCATATGTAGGCCTCTTCCTTCAGCAAGGAAGTGGCACATATCAATCTTTCCTGGGGACAGTAATGCATCTAGTCCAAAACCCACTCTGTAGCTCAGAGCCAAAACTCTGCTATAGAAGGCACATTGTCTTTCCGACCCATAAAATCAATAGCACCATACTTCCTCACTCTCTCTATCAGGGGACGGACTAGAACAGGGGTTGGTGCGGTTGGAGCCTAGGGAATAGCTCCCGCAACCAGCCTCAAAGCAGCTACCAACTGCTAGACAAAACCACCCTGATTAGGCCCCGCAGGACTCACAGTAGCCTACCCCACAGTTGAGTCACGCTCTGCATCAAAACCCAAGACACCACCAGCTGGTATACCACCCTCAAGCAAAGCACCCTCTGGAAGGGCATAATTGTCCACCTCCTCATCAGACAGATGCTGAGACATAACTGAATACCTACAAAGACCAACAGGTTCGCATTAGAGAGAAGTTCCCAAAATAGACTAATATGGGATGTATTTAACTTAAATCACTTATGTAATTACTCCAAATTAGATAAGTTCTCACACCAAATCACAAATCCTAGAATCGCCTAAACCTATGCTCTGATACCATTAAATGTAACGTCCACCGCCCAATCTCGGAGGATCAAACGATGAATGCCACATTCAGTGCCGGAGCATCGTCTTATCGTGCTTAATAATCTAAATGATATATTAGAAGTGGTTAAGTTTTCATAGGAGGCAAGTAATATTTTTTTTAAAATAAAGTTTAAGGAAATTCCTACGAAAAATTTGCAAGAGTTTCCCCTAAAAATCGACTTGCCACACAAAGAGAACAAAGCACTTCCAATATTCATACCTCCAAACCCCAAAACTCCAAATCATAACAACGAATCACGCAACACTTCTATATAATCATAATGCTCATTTTAGATTCTATCTTAACATAATATCATCAATTCATGGAAATAATTGCTATTGATCATTCACTTCAAATTCTCATATAGATAAAACATTATAAATAATCCCAAATCTTATTAATTTACAAATCAATATTTACAACCTCAATCTTTTTACAATAATATTATACATGCCATAACTTACATCCTACTACATGTTCTACCCAAAAATAAAATTTCCTCTCTGATGCTTTGCCTTGGGTCTTCAAGTAGCACCTACCGCTCACAACCTACGCGTGATGAAAATCAATGCGCTGAGTGGAAGACTTAGTGGTACTAAACAACTTAATAAATAAATAAAAGAGATTGCCTAAGCAACAAATTCATTACACAATTAAAATTTCTTATATCAAATACAAAATATCAAAAGTATACAAATCAATAAATATATTCCGAAAATCATAATTAAATTCATTCTTAAGTATAAAATCAGAGTTTGTCAAATATAAGGAAATTTCTATAAATGCCATTATATTTCCATTGCTCTTGTAATCAAACATGATTTATTCTTAGTTAAGGGCCCATACGTATACTGAGAGAAATATAATCAGAATTGATTTAACAGATATCAGAGACAGAGATGTGGCCTGTGAAAGCACCACCAGAGACAAAGATGTGGCCTATGGATGCGCCACTAGAGTATAATAAGCGCGTTCGCTTATCCAGAGAGGGCTGATAACCCTAGCATATGATCATAGCTTATATCATAACAAAAAGGCACTAAAGCTGAGCATGCTCATCTTACAGAGTAAATCTCATCTTACCATATTTCAACCATGCATAGTAGAGCCCAAATCAAAATCATTCTTTTATGAATAACCTTATTACTTATACATAAATCCTTTGCAAAATATCTCATAACTTAACATATTTCTCACAAAATATCATAAACTTACAACTTACAAAATTACCACATTCTCTTTTTATTCATACTTAATAAATTCAAATGGCCATATTCAATATATATATATATATACTTAATATAGTATAAAAGTACTTAAATCAAGAAATTTCCAGCATTTTCATAAACTTGAACTTTGTTGGGTTTTCAGGGTATAACTGAAGTTGTAGGTATCCAAATTGAGTAAAATTTAATTCTTTAGAAAGCTAAGACAATATTATAAAAATGTCATGTAGAGATGATAGTCTAGATCAACCTCTAAGATACTGAAAATAAGCTAAGAGCACAGACCAACAGCCTAGTCCTGATTTAACACATCCAACTCCATATTTATTTAATTCCTACTTATCCGAGCACTCAATTTTGATAAATCCATATCTAGTGATTTTTTAAATATTTGGAAAAAAATTTCATGAGGGGCTCAAAACCTAATTTTATCATTTTAGGGAACAAAGATAAGCAACAATTCGGACATACTAGTGGGCTGCCATAATAGAATCAATTTTGGTAATAAAATCATAAATTGACCTATAGGAATTTAAATTGGACACAAGAGGATGATTTAGAAAGATAAGAAGTAGAACTACAACTTTTATGAAGAACACAAGATATTATATTTCCATTTTAGTGTCCAAAAGGGATAATCAATTTGGATATACAAGTGAGATACCATAACAGATCAGTTTTCGTATTTAAATTATAAGTTGAGCTACAAGTATTGTTATTGAACATAAGAGGATGTTTTTTGGAAAGATGAGAAATAGAGATACAACTTTCATGAAGAAGTAAAAAACAAATGGAAATTATAAAAGGGTCCAAAAATGACTTCTAGTCCTACCTAAGAACACCTCTAACATCAAAATTCATCAATTTAACCAAAACTTACAAAATTCTCAAAATTCATTCAAAAACCTAAATATTGAAAAATTAAATAAATAAAAGGGAAAGAGAATATTGTTGCACTAACCTTTAAATGAAGCTTTAAGAAGCTTAGAACCTCTACGCCTTAGCCTTCTCCTTGCCTTTGGAGGATGGTTCTCCAACTTCTTCACGGTAGGAGAAATACACATAAAAATCCAAATTAATCAAAGAAATGAATGGAGCATGTTAATGCATCAATTACATGCCTAATCCTTAAATTCTACTCACTAATTCACAAAACTTAAAATTTACAACTTACTTGCTTCAATGGCAACTTCAAGTTCCAAGTTTAAAAACTCCAAATTTCAACTCCTTTTGCTTTGTTCTTAAGGTTTGATTATTAATCCAAGGCTTAATTAGGTGATTTGGGTGAGGTTTTGAAGTAGATAAATGAGAGAAAATGGAGGAAGAAGAAGTGGCATGGAAGAGAGGAGATGAAGAAGAAAGAGAAAGTGTTGATGAGTAGTAAAATGAAGTGGCAAAGTCAAACTTGGCTTCTTGATTTTATGCCAAATGAAGGGCCAAGATCAAGTCAAGGCATTTTCATCCAATGGCTCTAAATATTCCTCAAATAATTCTCTTCAAATATTATTTAACTCCACAAAAATAATTCCTCAATTATTCCTTAACATACTACACTAAAATCACTATTCATATAATACCTTAATTCTGCAAAAATAGTCATGAAATATTTTCTACCCACCTAAATCATGCAAACATACTTCAAAAATATTAAATAACATATTAGACACACGTTGTAATTTTTTCGGACCGAAATAATACCAAGTCCCGGATCGGTGGTACTATTCACAGACCGGTAAATCACTATTACCGACACTGAAAAAGACACTAAATAAATGGACTGTTACACCCTAGACCTATAGAAGGTACCCATATCGATCTTGGCTCCCGATTCATCGGAGCCTTTGGGACCATTTGCTTCGCCGAGGCCATCTAAGCTAACTTGAACTAGCCTCTAAATACGTCGGGCTCCCGGCGACTATGTGCTTTTGGCCTCAAATTTGTACCATTGCCCCAAACCTATAGAAAGCACCCATATTGATCCTGGCCCCCAATTTATCGGAGCCTCCGGGGCCATTCGCTTTGCCAACGACATCCAAACTAACTTGAGCTAGCCCCCGAACACGTCGGACTCCCGATGACTGTGAGCTTTTGCCCTTAAATTCACACCATTGATAGATGTTACCCATACATGGAGGGTAGTAATGCCGAAAATCCAAAATGATTCAAAAAAACTGCAGTCCCTGGCTCGGTTCCTAGCTTATGAAACGACCCTCTAGCTTTAATATCTCCGCACTAAGGGCTTTTCGAGCCTGACTAGCACTCCAGCCCAAGTTTTCTAGACATATAGAAGGCATCCATATTGATCCCGGCCCCCAATTCGCTGGAGCCTTTGGGGCCATTCGCTTCGCTAAGCCTATCCAAGCTAAATTGAGCTAGCCCCCAAACACGGCGGGCTCCAGCAGACTTTGAGCTTTTGCTCTTAAATTCGCACCATTGATAGATGTTACCCACACATGAAGGGTAGTAATGCCAAAAAACCGAAATGATTCGAAAAAACTGTAGTCCCCAGCTCGGTTCCCGGCCTATGAAACTACCCTCTAGCTTCAATATCTCCGCACCAAGGCTTTTTCGAGCCCGACTGACACTCTGGCTCGAGTTCCTCAGACCTATAGAAGGCACCCATATCGATCCCGGCCCTTGATTCACCGGAGCCCCTAGAGCCGTTCGCTTCGCTAAGGCCATCCAAGCTAACTTGAGCTAGCCCTCGAAGATGTCGGGCTCCCAGCAACTGTGAGCTTTTGCGCTCAAATTCATACCATTGATAGATGTTACCCATACATGAAGAGGACTAAGGCAAAAAAACCAAAATGATTTGAAAAAAATTCAGTCCCCAGCTCGGTTCTCGGCCTATGAAACTGTTATCCGGCTTCAATATCTTTGCACTGACGGCTTTTCAAGCCCTGCCGACACTTTGGCTCGGGTTCATAGGACCTATAAAAGGCATCTGCATTGATCCCAATCCTTGAGCCACCGAAGCCTCCCGGGTCATTCGCTTCTCCAAGGCCATCCTAGCTAACTTGAGCAAGCCCTCAAACACGTCGGGCTCTCGGTGATTGTGAGCTTTTGCCCTCAAATTGTAACACCCTGACTCCAACCACCAGAGGAAATGTTCGCTTTGGATCAAGCCAGCTCCATCCCATACTAGATCGGTAAGACCTGTACAGTTTTGTCCCACAAGTGAAATGGGAAACTTTCCAAGAGGTCGCTCATCCTAGGATTTTGATCAAGCGAGCACGCTTAACACTACAGTTCTTCCAACTCTCCAGCCATTCCACCAAAAAGCACCTCTAATGATTATTTACCCCCTTTTCGATAAATGATCTGATTCATTCCTGTGTCCCGCATTCCACCACCCTAGCTAGCCTACCATCCTAGAAGCTTGCTAGGAGCCTTACTCTACCCGCCCTCTTAGGATCGCTTTGCTGGGTCGAGATGTCACACAAATTCTCACCGTTGATAGATGTTACCCATACATGAAGGGGACTAAAGCTAAAAATCGAAAACAATTCAAAAAAATTCAGTCCCTGGCTCGGTTCCCAGCCTATGAAACTGCTATCTAGCTTCAATATCTCTACACCGGTAGCTTTTCAAGCCCCACCGACACTCCATCTCGGGTTCCCAGGACCTATAGAAGGCATCTGCATTGATCCTGGCCCTTAAGTCACCGAAGCCTCCCGGGTCATTCGCTTCACCAAGGCCATCCTAACTAACTTGAGCTAGCCCCCGAACATGTGGGGCTCTCGGCGACTGTGAGATTTTGCCCACAAATTCTCACCATTGATAGATGTTACCCATACATGAAGGGGACTAATGCCAAAAATCCAAAATGATTCAAAAAAAATTCAATCCCCGGCTCGGTTCTTGGCCTATGAAACGGCCCTTCAGCTTCAATATCTCAACATCGGGGGCTTTTTGAGCCCAGCAGGCACTCTAGCCCGTGGTTCTCTAGACTTATAGAAGGCACCCATATCGATCCTGACCCCCGATTCGATGGAGGCCACCCAAGCTAACTTGAGCTAGCCCTCAAACACGTCGGACGCTTGGCGACTTTGAGCTTTTGACCTCAAATTCTCACAATTGGGAGATGTTACCCATATATGAAGGGGACTAATACCAAGAACTGAAAATGATTCAAAAAAACTATAGTCCCCAGCTCGATTCTAGGCCTACGAAATGGTCGTCCGGCTTCAATATCTCAACACCAGGGACTTTTCAAGACCAGCCGACACTCCGGCTCGGGTTCCCCAACCCTATAGAAGTCATCCATACTGATCCCAGCCCTTGATTAGCCCCTAAACACGTTGGGCTCCTGACAACTATGAGCTTTTGCCCTCAAATTCACACAATTGATAGATGTTACCTATACATGAAGTGGACTAACGCAAAAAATCTAGAATAATTCAAAAAAACTACAGTCCTAGGCTCGGTTCCTAGCCTATGAAACGGCCATCCGGCATCAATATCTCCACACTAGGGGCTTTTGAAGCTCGATCGACACCCCAGCTCGAGTTCCCCAGACCTTTAGAAGGCATCCATATCAATTCAATTCCTTGGAGCCTCTCAACCCATTCGCTTCGCCAAGGCCGTCCAACCTAACTTAAGCTAGCCCTCGAGCACATTGGGTTCCCAACGACTGTGAGGTTTCGCCCTCAAATTCACACCATTGGTAGATGTTACCAAGTTAAGAAGGGGATTAATGGCATAAAAGCAAAATGATTCAAAAAAATGCAATCCCCTAATCGATTCCTAGCTTATGAAACGGCCATCGGGCTTCAATACCTTCCCACCGGGGGCTTTTAAAGCCCAGTTGACACTTCAGCTCGGGTTCCCTAGACCTATAAAAGGCATCCATATTGATCTCAGTCCTCGATTTGTTGGAGCCTCTCGGGCCATTCGCTTCGCCAAGGCCATCCAAGCTAACTTGAGCTAGCCCCCGAACACATCAGGCTCCCGATGACTATGAGCTTTTGGATTTAAATTCGCACCATTAGTAGATGTTACCTAGATAAGAAGGGGACTAATGCCAAAAAAGTGAAATGATTCGAAAAACTATAGTCTCTAGCTCGGTTACCGGCTTATGAAATAGCCATCTGGCTTCAATATCTTCGCACTGGGCTTTTCAAGCCCAGCAAACACTCCAGCTCGGGTTCCCTGGACCTATACAAGGCATCCACACCAATTGCAACCCCCAATTTGCCAGAGCCTCCGGGGCCATTCGCTTTGCCAAGGCCATCCAAGCTAACTTGAGCTAGCCCCTAAACACGTCGGGCTCCTAGTGACTGTGAGCTTTTGCCCTCAAATTCGCACCATTTATAGATGTTACCCATACGTGAAGGGAACTAACATCGAAAATCCAAAATGATTTGAAAAAATTCAGTCCTTGACCTATGAAACGACTATTCGGCTTCAATATCTTTGCACCGGCGGCTTTTCAAGCCCGGCGACACTTCGGCTTGGGTTCCCCAGACTTATAAAAGGCATCCGCATCGATCCTGGCCCCCAATTAGCTGAAGAATTTGGAGCCATTTGCTTCGCCAAGGCTATCCAAGCTAACTTGAGCTAGCCCTCGAACACATTGGGCTCCGAGCAAATGTGAGCTTTTGCCCTCAAATTTGCACCATTGATAAATGTTACCCATACATGAAGGGAACTAATGCTGAAAATCCAAAACGATTCAAAAAAGCTTCAATCCTAGGCTTAGTTCCTAGCCTATGAAACGGCCATCAATGTAACAGTCTAATTTTTTTAGTGTCTTTTACAATGTCAGTAATAGTGATTTACTGGTTTGTGAATAGTACCATCGGTCCTAGACTTGGTATTATTTCGGTCTGAAAAAATTACTATACATGTCTAATATTTTATTTAATATTTTTGGAGCATGTTTGCATGATTTAGGTGGGTAGAAAATATTTCATGAATATTTTTAGAGAATTAAGGCATTTAATGAATAGTGATTCTTACTGTAGTATGTTAAGGAATAATTGAGGAATTATTTTTGTAACGAACTATTTTTTCAGTGTCGTTAAAAGTGATTTACTGATCTGTGAATAGTACCATTGGTCCGAAACTTGATATTATTTCGGTCCGAAAAAATTACTACATGTGTCTAATGTCTTATTTAATATTTTTGGAGCATGTTTGCATGATTTAGGTGGGTAGAAAGTATTTCATGAATATTTTTGGAGAATTGCGGCATTTAATGAATAATAATTTTTAGAGTAGTATATTAAGGAATACTTGAGGAATTATTTTTGTGGAGTTAATTTAATTAATTGGTGGAGTTAAATATATTTGGAAAAGAAGTATTTAAGGAATATTTAGAGCCATCGAATGAGATTACTTAGGACTTGACCTTTGCCATTCATTTGGCATAAAATTAGGAAGCAAAGTTTGACTTTGCTACTTAAAGTTACCACTCATCAACACATTCTCTCTCTTCCCTTCTTCACAAACGCCACCATCATCTTCTCCTCTTCCTCCATTTTCTTCATTTTCCTACCTTCAAATTACCACCAAACTACCTAATTAAACCACAAAATAGTGATTAATTCTTAAGAAATAAGTAGTAGAAGTTGAAATTGATGATTAAAAGCAAGGAGAATTGAAGTTGCCATTGAAGCAAGTAAGTTGTGGACTTTGAGTTTCATGATTTAATAAATAGAATTCAATGTTTAGGCATGGGATTAATGCATTAAACCATGCTCCATTCATTTCTTTTGTTAATTTTGATTATAATGTGCACTTTTTCCTACTTTGAAGAAGTGGGAGAGCCCTCCACCAAAGGGAAAGGAAAAGTGAAAGAGTGAAGCTTTCTAAGCTTCTTAAAGCTTGATTGAAAGGTTAGTGCACTAGTATTTTCATTTCCCTTTCAATTTCTTTAAATTTGAAATTTTGGGGTTTTTAATGATTTTGGAAATTTTTTGAATTGTGTTGAGGAATGGACTTTGTCACGACCCAAAACCATGGGCCGGATCGGCACTAGGACCTAGGTAAGCTTAAGGCCCCCGAGGCCCGTAGTAAGCCTAAACTATCAAAATCCATTCCTATTATCATTTGACTATCGGAATAGTAAGCTCATATTATGACATTATTCATACAATAATCAGAGTTAACAGTTCTGACCCAGCCTTAGTATTAAATACTATTCGCAGCTCGGGCCCATATCCATTTAATAAAAATATATTCTCATATAAATATTTATTTGTCATAGTATGATCAAACTATTCCTATCATACAGTCTCCAAATATTCATAAGAAAAGACTCCATAATTTATTTATAATCACATGATAATTCTTTTTACATAACCAAATATTATTTAAACATCCTAACTGCGGAATTAAATAAAATGTAAGGAAAACCACAAATATTAACAGAAATTTATATTAACATGATCGAATCTCTGCGGAGAAGGAAGCAAAGTCTTATAAACCAACGGTACTTTTATTTCCTAAAAATGTTTATGGAAGGGGGGTGAGTTTCACTAAACTCAATGAATAATAATAAATAATGCAAACCCACACATTCAAGTAGTATGCTTTCACAATATAATAAATGGGCATACTTCACAAGCACGTGTCATTCATCAGCATCTTTAAACAAATCACATTCAAATATTCACAACATGTGAAAATTAGTAGTGAAGTCACAAATCCACCGATTGGCCCTCGGCCAATTTCTATTATAATAATAATATATATAATAGGGAGCCGATCCCCCATACCTAGCCCATTGAACCATTGTGACACACGTCGTCCCAATTTCCACCCAGATATACAAGCACATTATTTCAAATCACAGTTATTCACAAATATATTCAATACAATAAATGCAACATATGAATGTAATCAAGGGCGAAAATTATATAAATTTAGAGAACCGAAATATTATATATCAAATACTAAGATTATAGAACTGGGATATTATATTTGGAAAATGAAGGATATAAATATAGCAATAAGAAATGATTCATAAATATTTAAATAATATGAAGAATATATGATATGCATATAAAATGCATGTATGCAGGATGGTATGCACCATTTATTATTACTCACAGTGACCGCAGAATAAGTTCAAGTCTGTCCTGGGTTCTAATTTGGAGGAGCAGTAGAGGAACTTGGTCGATCTAAGAAACACGTATAATAAGGAAAATATAATTAGATACTGACTCCCT